>JACXGM010011119.1:0-13706 GCA_016801145.1 Umbra pygmaea | reverse complement strand
ACATGGGATCCAGCACAGCAGCGGGCCAGGCACGGGAAGGGGACATCAAACGCAGCGACATGGGATCCAGCACAGCAGCGGGCCAGGCACATATTTTTTATTTTTGCATCATTTAACCTATTCTAAAATGATTTAACATTTAAAATTATGCAATCCATATTTTGAGCATGCTCTTAGGTAACTGGCAAACAGCAGCACTTTGCATCCCACTGTTTTAATGCATCGTATCTCCCACACAAACAGAATCATACTGTATGTTTAATATTTCACCCAGGTTTTTAGAACAGACCTATTAATATACTGAAAACAGGCCATTCTCTATAGAAATGTTGAGCTACACACTTGTAGCAAGTCATAGAGGATTATTTGTGGAGAATAAATGAGAATTAAATAGTTTACCTAAGTTATTAAACATGACCATTGCAAAGACAAAAAGGTTTTCAGGAAATGTACTTGGATTCACATTATGCCCAATGTGGGACACAACTTAATCAATCAATTAATCAATCAATCAATAAAAACATTTATAATGTGGGACACAACTTAATCAATCAATTAATCAATCAATAAAAACATTTATAATGTGGGACACAACTTAGTCAATCAATTAATCAATCAATAAAAATATATATAATGTGGGACACAACTTAATCAATCAATTAATCAATCAATAAAAAGATTTATAATGTGGGACACAACTTAATCAATCAATCAATCAATCAATCAATAAAAACATTTATATTGTGGTACACAACTTAATCAATCAATCAATCAATCAATCAATCAATCAATAAAAACATTTATAATGTGGGATTCAAATCTTCTAAAGTTATCTTTATGGTAATTTATGAGCATTATATTTGTTTTATTTATATCCCAGATTTTAGATTTCGAATGTTGATATAACATTATTATTTTACTCTTCTTGTAATAATCAGATTTATGTTACTGAAAGAAGATTTGAAGGAGAATACATACATAAGTAATATTTAACTTATAACTTGAACTGAGCTCTACTATTACAACTAATCTGACAACATGTCTGGAGATATTTTACATCTATAAACACATCAGTTCTATCCAACTACCCAAGCACATCAAGAGTAAGACTAACCTAAATTAAAAAAGTAATGATTAATGACCATTAATGTCTTCAATACAATCATTGCGATTACATCCCAGTCTTATTTCATCAGTTTTTTTCCAAAATATTAAGTCATATTATATGATAATCCATTACTTTAAATCTCTCTACTCAATGACATAGAAGCTTCAGTCAGATAAAAACCTTATAAAACAAATGTTGTTTTTGTAAGAGAAGATTGGAATTTCACATTATTTGACCTAGAGTGTAATATGATAGCATTACGTAGTTTAAACCATGTCAGTTCCACTTTAAGTGACAACTGTTTTGCAGTCAATAAAGTGACGCCAGTGGAATAAGCAAAAGTAATGTAGATGTATGTAGAGGCAACAGAGATACTACTTACAAGGAAGAGTAATATTTTCCTCAGAAATCTGACCTGAAGTAAAGAGCAGATAATCTAAATATTCAAGTGAATAGAAAAAAAGAATCAGATAAACAAACGTGAAGTCTATCCAGATATATTGATACATCATAGCTGTCAAGCTTCAGACTGTTCATTCTACAGAACACTAGGATTTTTCTAACAGGCTGGAGCCGTGAAAGCAGAGTCTGGTATCAGTGTGAAAACAACGCACAGCAAGACTGCCAAAAAGGTAAGCTACGAGATGTTTCTGGGAGGATTCAAGGCCTCTCTACTCTGGTCAATAAGTTTGATCTGTTTGGTGATGATGGGGTACTCACAGACAGGAACAGTGCCCCAGATGCAGCCAATGACAGACACAATGACAGACACAATGACAGACACAATGACAGACACAATGGGATCATGTAACAGACAGGACATACCTGCAAACCTGAGTCAATGGACCCTGGAAAGGCTGAAGAACATCAAGGCAGAAATGCTTCAGATGATCCAGGAGAGTCTGGAGAATGTTGAGGAGCAGCTTAACAAGAGACCTGCAGAGAAAGAGCGAGACATCAGCCTGAAGTCTATCAGCAAGCTAACGGTCTTGATTGAGAGAGTCATAACGGATGTTATGGAGATTTTAAAGAAGCAGGAAGCAGGAATGATCAAGGAGCTGGAGAAGGATCTCAGGGAGCTACAGAAGAGAAGCGTGGCGCTGAAGCAGCTTTTACTTGCAGTCCTACAGCGTATCATTCTTCCACTAAAGGACTGGTCTGACATCAGTGATCGGTTTGCGGGGACGGTAAGAAGATTGGCAGAGAGTGAACTCAACAAAGCTGAGCTGCGCAAGGCTCGGAAGTACGCAGTGGATGTGACTCTGGACCCTGACACGGCACATCCCAAACTGCTCATTTCTAAGGATGGGAAACAAGTGACAGTTGGAGAAACCTGTCAGAATTTCACTGACAACCCTAAAAGGTTTTATCCTGTTATCATTGTGTTAGGAAAGCAGAGTTTTTCCTCAGGGAGATTCTACTATGAGGTGCAGGTCAAGAACAAAACAGGCTGGTCATTAGGAGTTGCCAGAGAGTCTCTCAGCAGGAAGAGTCCGGTCTCACTCAGCCCTGTCAGTGGATACTGGACAATATGGCTGAGAAATGGAGAGTACCAGGCTCTAACGGATAAGACAGTCCCCCTCTCCCTCACACTCAAGCCAGAGACCGTGGGGGTGTTTGTGGATTACGACCAGGGCCAGGTCTCCTTCTATGATGTGGAGGCAAGATGTCGCATCTACTCCTTTACTGGCCAGGTATTCACTGAGAATCTCTATCCATATTTCTGCCCCATCCTTAAGGATGATAATAATGTTGCCCCATTGGTCATTAAACCTGTTAATATTCCACACTGAGTTCTCAACTTTGTGGGTAAAACAAAATGCAAACATAGCATCCTTTCCTAAGCTAAAGTAATGACACTGATTTGGTCAAATATTTAAGATGGGATTCAATCTCACATATGGAATGAGTTACAATGTGCTTTTAAATTGGAGGAATTGTTGCCTTTAGGACATTTTAGATATTTACTTGAAGATAATTTTATTAATGTTTGGGGTTTTGTTTTTTCATGTGATTGTGTTGCTTTCTTGTTTGCTTTTTAATTGCCTTGCTTTTCCTGTGCATTTTAATTTTATGTGACCTACACAGGTCACTGCTGCAAATAAAAACCGGCTCTCAGCTCTGTAAAAACATATTTGTAGCTCTGTAAAAACATATTTGTAGCTCTGTAAAAACATATTTGTAGCTCTGTAAAAACATATTTGTTGTTTCAACTTATAGCTAGTCAACTAGTTGTGTGGGCTTTATCAAGCTGGGATTACTTTACACGTCAAGTTATACTAACTAATATAAAATTAAACATGACTACTTAAAGACTTTTGTCAGTATTAGGAACTACTCCTAGTTTAATAAACATAATTGTTTAAGACAAAGTGATGTAAACAAATAAAAGTAAGTTAAATAAACTTGACCATTTGTTATAACTTATTTCTAAAGTTATGTCAACTTTGAATGTAGTTATCTTATATTGTATATTACAGTTAAGTAAGCTTCAAACATGTTAAAATTGAAATATAAACATGCATGCAAGTACATTAGTAGGACTGGCTGTGCAAACTGCTCAACCCTTCAACAGTAGCAGGGGGTGAGTACAAGCAACAAACAGTTTAGTCCTCTGTCAGTGAGCTGAGTAATGGTGGACATCGTGGCTTTATCAATGAATGTACATTTTTCTGACAGTTTGAAATCAATTCATCATTATCTATCATGCCTCATGGCACAACCACCTGGGCAATAGAAATACAGACATTTACTTTTCTTTCTTAAAAATGAATACAACATTTAGCAAAGGTTTTACCCACAATGCACTAGAAACATTCAACTTTGTAGTTATCATAAAGTGATATTTTTAGTCTCTTTGAAAGTTTAGTTTTGGGGACAGGTTCAGCTCATAGATCAGGGTTTTGTACGCATCCCCAAAGGCTAATGTCTGCACCAATGACACGCAAGGTGACTACTTTGCACTAGAAAGTGGGACCAGGCAAAGTTGCCCTCTGTCCCCCTTGCTCTTTGCCTTTGCAATTGAGCCTCTTTCGGTAGCATTGCGGGGCTATGTCTCCTTCCCAAATGTATTGTGCGAGGGCATTGAGCATAGGCTATCTTTATATGCTGTCATTGTACGCTGATAACCTGCTGCTCTATGTATGTAACCCTGCAACATCCTTACCCTCCATTCTTTCCATTCTGGAGAACTTTGTTTCTTTTTCTGGATACAACCGTAATCTCCAAAAGACTGAGTGCTTTCCAATCAATCCAGCAGTGTTGCAGCTTCAGCAGATAGACCCTCTTCTCTGCCAAATTTGACCCCCTTCACAAACAGATTATAGCTGATTTTAAGAGGTGGGGTATTTTATCTCTGCTACTTAGGAAATAACATAGGCTCCCCTGTCCCCTGATAGCAGTATTTGGTGTCACTGAGGACTTATTCACATTTGACCCCAAACATGCAGGCACTGTGGCTTTCAATACACATTTGGCTCAATGTAGAATTCTCCTTCAATGGAAGTCTTCCCAGCCCCCGTTGGTATCTCGATGGCTTATAGATGTTATGTACTTTATGCAAATGGAAAACATTTATGGAACTCTCTTCGGGGCTCCACCAGGATGTTTCTTAATAGATGGCAACCTTTCATTTATAAGGCCCTCCAGAGACTGACGAATATGTAGCCTAGTACATAAAAAAATATGTTTACTTAAACTTTGCTTTTTTATTTCTGTACTTGTTGGTTTTGGTCCTGTTTTGTTCTGTTCTGTTTTTTTTCTGGAGTCTATGTGGATGTGGGGCAGGTTGGTTGTTGGTGGGGTGGGAGTTGGGGTTTGAGGGTGGCCATGTTTGCTGGTAGTGTCGGGGGTGGGGTCATGTTTGGTGGGAGTGTCGGGGGTGGGGTTATGTTTGGTAGGAGTGTCGGGTATGGGGTCATGTTTGGTGGGAGTGTCGGGGGTGGGGTCATGTTTGGTGGGTGGGTTGGGGGTGGGGTCATGTTTGGCGGGAGGGTCAGGGGTGGGGTCATGTTTGGTGGGAGGGTTATTCTGTTGTGTGGGGGGGTAAATATTATAAGGTGCATTTGTTTCTAATTATTGTTCATTTCATTGTCAACCTTAATAAAATATATTACACACCATTTATATTTTCTGTCTTGTTTTAGTTTATTTGACTTTTTGGATCTGAATGGAAATTTGGGTAGACACAAAGGTAAAACAATGGAGTGACTTGTACATATCATAGCATCACATATTTTTTTTTTCAATGCAACTATAATCTGGAATTATATCATTTCACTTATTCTTTCTGTTTTTTAAAGTTTGCTAACTAAACTTGATTTGAAATGTTTATATATTTTGATTATGTTGAAGTCAATTTACCTGGTAAAATAAATAAATAAATAATCTGATCAAGTTTTCCTTACAATCAATCTTATAAAGTAAATGTTTTACTGTTCACGGTTAATGCTTATGCTTAATGCTACATTAAACTCTCTTGATTTTTTAAAATAAGTCAAGAGGGCATCAGTGTCCCTCTATATATATATATGATATAAATAAATTAAATAAATATATATGTATACATTAAATACATGTAAAAATATAATAGTTTCAATGGAAAATGAAGATAGCAGGTATTAACACATATTTATGCAATACAGTATATAATAGAGGAAGTGTCTGTATGAGGTGTTATGGGCTACAGGTCTGGTAGGTCCATTTATATTTAGGCAAGCATAGCAGTGGACCGGAAAATGGTTAAAGTAACCGCATATGTACAGGGTGTGTCTGTGTATTTGTGTGCACATCGACAAGAATGTGGGATCATGTTATCTATAAACGTTTGTCCATGTTAAATTTGAGTGTGTTTATGGGTAAAGTATGACGTGTGTACAGTCGTGATCAAACGTTCTGAGAATGACAAAAGGATTGGTCTCCACAAAGTTTGCTGCTTTAGTGTTCTTAGATCTTTTAGTCAGTAGTTACTATGGTATACTAAACTACAATTACAAACATTCGATAAGTATCAAAGGCTTTTATTGACAATTACATTAAGTTTATGCAGAGTCAATATTTGTAGTGTTGACCCTTCTTTTTCAAGACCTCTGCAATCCACCGTGGCATGCTGTTAATTAACTTGGCAGCCCATTCTTGCACGATCAATGCTTGGAGTTTGTCAGACTTTGTAGGTTTTTGTTTGTCCACCCCCGTCTTGAGGATCAACCACAAGTTCTCAATGGGATTAAGGTCTGAGGAGTTTCCTGGTTACTTCATCATGCTGGAATAGGCATTAGTAATCACCAAATTGTTCTTAGATGGTTGGAAGAAGTTTCTCTCTGAGAATGTGTTGGTACCATTCTTTATACATGGCTGTGTTCTTAGGCAACTTTGTGAGTGAGCCCACGCCCTTGGCTGAGAAGTAACCCAAGACATGAGTGGTCTTTCTTGCGGGCCCTGACGCCTTCTTTACAACAATTAATTTTCTCTCCTAGCAGTTCTTGATGATCCCATAAATGGTTGATTTAGGTGCAATCTTTCTAGCTTATCTTTGCCTGTGAAGCCCTTTTTGTGCAAAGCAATGATGACTGAATATGTTTCCTTGCAGGTAACCATGGTTGACAGAGGAAGAACAATGATTTCAAGCACCACCCTCCTTTAAAAGCTTCCAGTCTGTGATTCTAACTCAATCAGCATGACAGAGTGATCTCCAGCCTTGTCCTAGTCAACACTTTCACCTATGTTAACGAGACAATCACTGACATGATGGCAGCTGGTCCCTTTGTCGCAGGGCTGAAATTTATTTGGATTAAATAAAGTTTCATGGCAAAGAGGGACTTTGCGATTCAATGCAATTCATCTGATCACTCTTCATGACATTCTGATATATATGCAAATTGCCATAATCAACACTGAGGCAGCAGACTGTGAAAATTAGTATTTTTGACATTCTCAAAGATTTTGACCATGACTGTATTTGTATAGCCTGGAAAAATCCAGACCCAAATCCGGAGGGGATATGGGTCTGGGATCTAGTAATGAAAATGACCCATCTCGAGGGGCGGCACCAAGTATGCATTTGAAAATCTCACTGTGCGCAATTGGATATAACTATGACCTATTACCAGTGGTTTTTTGCTAATCCCCTA
This sequence comes from Umbra pygmaea, assembly GCA_016801145.1. Lineage (NCBI taxonomy): Eukaryota > Metazoa > Chordata > Actinopteri > Esociformes > Umbridae > Umbra > Umbra pygmaea. The sequence continues at coordinate 6,470 of JACXGM010011119.1, read as the reverse complement.
TGGCGGAGCTAACTGGTAGATTAAACTCTTGCAAAAACAGCAAAAACTTCCTTCCTAAAAAGGAACAATTCGAGCACCGTCTTCTGTCGATCTTTTAGACAAAAAGCCAAGTCTAACTCGTTCATTGTAGTGGCCAAAGCCGTTTTAAACAACTGGTGTTATTGCAATCTTACAATGTTTACTAATGACTTCGAGGTCGAAGCGCTGTCGTCATCTGTTTGACACGCTTCTGGCACGCCTATATCAGATACACCGATGTGATTGGTGCAGCTCGGCTACAAGGGCATAGTTAATGAGCAGAATTACTCAGTGCCAGAGTAACTTGCTGAGCAAATTCAAACTGTGCTCTCGCGAGATCTCTGGATTTCCAGGGTAGTATTTGTATGCAATACTGTATTTATAATGCTACAGGTGAATTTAGCTTAATAATCTTCTATGCAGATTATTTTCCTTCTCGTCCTCTGACCTAACCCTAACCCTAACTCTGACCCAAAGAGCGATACCTCTTCCTGGAGGAAGAACCAACTTAAGCTCAACCTGGAGCTGCTCTTCCTATGTGGGTAGGCCGTCTTCTCCAAAACTACTCCAGGGTTGACAATTGCATGATGTACCCATCCTAGACTGAAAGAAAACATGTTATTCACCGCTAATATGAATGTGGTGTCACACTCCGGTAGGATCATATTTTAATTGAAATAATGCCAGCAGTATCGTGCATCCCACTGTTGGACAGAAGACCAAATGCTGCTGTTGGAGGGACAGTATGGGGCCTTCCTCTCTCTGGTCGAAATATTCAATCTCAGGTCATTGCTGTCTGTCAATTAGACTATGTTAGACTACTATCAGTCAATTTATCTGGAAAAATATATACTTATATATATATTTATATATATATATTTATATTTATATATATATTATTTATATTTATATTTATATTTGTATTTATATTTTCATTTTCATTTATATTTATATATATATATTTATATATATATATTATTTATATTAATATTAATATTTATATTTATATTTATATTTTCATTTTCATTTATATTTATATTTTCATTTTCATTTTCATTTATATTTATATATATATATTTATATATATATATATAATTTATATTAATATTAATATTTATATTCATATTTATATTTATATTTATATTTATATTTATATTTGTATTTATATTTTCATTTTCATTTTCATTTATATTTATATATATATATTATTTATATTAATATTAATATTTATATTCATATTTATATTTATATTTATATTTATATTTTCATTTTCATTTATATTTATATTTTCATTTTCATTTTCATTTATATTTATATTTTCATTTTCATTTTCATTTATATTTTCATTTTCATTTTCATTTTCATTTATATTTATATATATATATTTACATTTATTTCATCTTGTGCCAGATGTAGCAGGTGTGGAAATGTGTTGACATCTTGTTTTCAATAAATTTTATTTTGGCCAGATTATACGAGAAGTTGGTACAGAAATGTATACTATGATATAATATTTCTCTATAATTTTCCTCATAAAATGTTAGGAAAAGATTTGGAGAAAATGTAAACCTAGCTTTTTTTATTATGACAGAATATTGGAGGATCACAGTGTCGTTATATGTTGTAATCCAGTTCTTTTTTCGATAGATGTGTAAACTCTCACTGTCCCTGCCAAAACACAGCTAACATTTATTTATTGACTTTTTAAGTTATTCTACAAACTAATGAAAAAGCTTAAGTGGCATTTCTCTTTAATATGTTTAAAATAATAAACACAGAAAATGAAGCCAGTTAGGTGCTATAGCGAGTACGGGGGAATTCATTGAGCTCATATCCTTGTTTTGGGCCAAGCAGTCACTTGAGTAGCTGAAGTAAGTAGCCAGTCAGTATACTTCAGGTAAAAAAAAAAGATTGTTTACAGAATATTGCTCAATCTGTATCAAGTGGAGATAGCTAGCTGGTAAATCTCTCAATTGACATTAGGTTGTGATCCTTTTATCTATGAGAAGGCTGGAGCAGGTAAAGAATCAGACCCAAGACAGGTATAATGGAGTTCACTTCTTATATGTATTTCTCTCTTAGAACAAACAATCTTCAAATATACACTTAACTCAGGTTGTTTCCGTTGAATAAATTAACAAACACTTTACATTGCTCAAAGAAAAGTCGGCCGAGCTACGGGCCTAATTACTATTTTATTAAAGTGTCCAAACATGAGGGGCGACTCATTAAACATGTAAATATGGAGAATACGAATACATGCAAATTAATAAACAGACAGACAAAATAGCACATGACAGCAAATACACTCACCTAAAAGATTATTAGGAGCGTGGTCCTGGTCAAGACAATCTCCTGAACTCCAAACTGAATGTCAGAATGGGAAAGAAAGGTGATTTAAGCAATTTTGAGCATGGCATGGTTGTTGGTGCCAGACAGGCCGGTCTGAGTATTTCACAATCTGCTCAGTTACTGGGATTTTCACACACAACCATTTCTGGGGTTTTACAAAGAATGGTGTGAAAAAGGAAAAACATCCAGTATGCGGCAGTCCTGTGGGCGAAAATGCATTGTTGATGCTAGAGGTCAGAGGAGAATGGGCCGACTGATTCAAGCTGATAGAAGGGCAACTTTGACTGAAATAAACACTTGTTACAACCGAGGTATGCAGCAAAGAATTTGTGAAGCCACAACACGCACATCCTTGAGGCGGATGGGCTACAACAGCAAAACACCCAACCGGGTACCAGTCATCTCCACTACAAATAGGAAAAAGAGGCTACAATTTGCAAGAGAGCACCAAAATTGGACAGTTGAAGACTGGAAAAATGTTGCCTGGTCTGATTAGTCTTGACTTCTGTTGAGACATTCAGATGGTAGAGTCAGAATTTGGCGTAAACAGAATGAGAACATGGATCCATCATGCATTGTTACCACTGTGCAGGCTGGTGGTGGTGGTGTAATGGTTTAGGGGATGTTTTCTTGCCACACTTTAGGCCCCTTAGTGTCAATTGGGCATTGTTTAAATGCCACGGCCTACCTGAGCATTGTTTCTGACCATGTCCATCCCTTTATGGCCACCATGTACCCATCCTCTGACAGAAATTAACTCTATTATAAATACTTTTAACCACAGTGTTGATTTTCGAGAATTTGGCCTATGAAATTTACCCGTCAAGATCATAATATTGATCATCCATTTTGAAAATTTTATAGTGCATTCAAAATATGTTATCACATCTTTTTTTTCAAGATAAGTAGCATGACCAGTTTTACTAAGTACGTACTGTACCCTTCCATATCCCTCTAAAACCAACTGGTGTATGGACAGCTGGAGTGCCGATTAATGTTGCTATACAATAGTCTATGGACAACCACGGCAAGTCATTTTTTTGTGGAAAAATATGTTTTGGAATATTGGATTATAAGACTTTGACAATCGACTAGTGTGGACTTCACTGGAAAATGGGAAAAAAACAGGTATGTACACTGACTGATTTGTCAGATTCACTGTGTTCACTATAATGAATCACAGCATATGAATATATGTGCTAGTAATGACATTTCAAACATTTTTAGAGGCTAAAAGGACATTTTAAAACTTGCCCCGTAAATGCGTAACAGTTGTAAACTGGAGCAGGAGGATAACACGGTTTTGACAATACAGATTGTTGGAGATATTCTTGCAACTGACAGCACTCCTGATATCCAAACAACAGAGCTACATTTTGAAATCGCCCAGAATTCTCCTTTAAGGGTTAGTTTAGCAACAGTGTACTGACAGGCCAGCAAAAAATGCTAATCCCTGAGATTCTTAAATATATTATTAGGAATAAAAAACATAATGATTCTGGTGACTATAAATGTTTTCAACCACTTAGCTTGAAAGGTGTTATTCATATTCAAAAAATCCAGGTACCCAAAACCTCCTTCAGACCTTGCGGCACTGAGAACTTACTTTTTAAGGTGATGGTGTCTGTTTTTCCAAACAAAGCAAGAAAGTAGATTTTTTATCTCCTTGCAAGTAGACTCATGTACATAAATAGATATTGCTAAGTAAACAAACCTAGAAAAACCCTCTGCTTTCATTAGGACCTTTCCTAAAATAGAGGTTTCTCTTTGAAGCAACAAATGAAAAATTGATTTGGTGTTTATAACATTTGAATATAAATTTTATTGTTGTCTGACTAGATCATTCTTACAAATCTGAATGCATAAGTATTTAACACATTTAAAAAAAAATTTATACCATACAACAAGATTTCATCCGTTTCATATAAACAAAGAATTTCTGACTTTGACAAATTGAGTTTAAGACCTGATGCAAGAGAAAATTGTTTGATTAACCTCACCGTTTGCTCAATTTCAAATGTATCTTTAAGAAATAAAGCTGTCATCAGGCAACCGGGTAATTCTTATTTCCCAATTAAATATTGATAACCACTGAAGGTCAAAGATGTTGAGTATAGTCAAAGACAAAAGCTCCACGACCATCAAAAATAGAAATGGTGCAATTGGAAACATTTGGTGCACCCCCCTTTGCGCTTCTTTTGAAAGTATTAGGATAGAGAATTACACTTCTGTTAATGTCTTTAAGAAACATTGATATATTAGAAATTAAGTTTTCTTCGAAACCAAAAACCTACAGAGCTTGAATTAGAAACTGATGTTCAATTGTATCGAAGTCTCATAGAAATCAAGATATAGAACTAACACATCAGAGTGCACATTGTTAGAATAATCAAAATGAACCTTATATTTGAACTTATATGTCGATTTGCCATGAAGCCAGTTTGAGTCTAATTTATAATTAGATTTTATTATTATCATTTATAATTTCCTTAAGATTTTATTATTATTATTTATAATTTCTTTAAGATTTTATTATTATCATTTATAATTTCCTTAAGACCTTGTTTATTTAGTATAAACCTTAGAAATGATCTTGTAGTCTACATTTAGAAGTGTTATAGGTCTCTAATTTTCATAAAGTAAAGTACCCTTATCTGGTTTGGGTATTAGCGTGATTTTTTATTTTTTTAATTTAACCTTTATTTAACCAGGTGGGCACGTTGAAAACAAATTCTCATTTAAAACGGCGACCTGGCCAAGATAAAGCAAAGGTGCAAGTACAGACAGAGTTACACATAAATACAAATACACAAGTATTACACAAAGGGTAGGGTACAGGAGAAAGATAGAAAAGTGCAGTTGAATGCAGTTGAATGCAGTGTACAGAGTAGCAGGCAAATACAATATAATAAGTTAACACTAGTATGACTGTGCAAATGGTAACTGTGCAAATAACAATAATGTAATTAAACTAAAAATAATGTTTAAGTCCGTATATACACAAAGGTGCTTATTTGGCAAGTACTAAAGTAACAGATCAGATAGGGAAAGGTAGTGTACATGTGGTGGGGGGTCAGCAGGTGCAATGGTTGGACAGAAGCTCTGATATTCGAGATTTAAAGAAAGTGAGGGGGACAGTGGTCACGAGTTTCAGAGTCTTCTGTAGCTCGTTCCAGTCGTTGGCTGTGGCGAACTGGAATGAAATTCGGCCAAAAGAGGTGTGGGCTTTTGGAGTGATCAGGTAGATGTACCTGGATGAGCGCAGGTTACGGGAGGGTGAGGCAATGGCGAGGAGTGAGTTCAGGTAAGGGGGGGTTAGTCTTAGGATTGATTTGTAAATTAGGTGATACCAGTGGGTCAGGCGCCGAGTGTGTAAAGAGGGCCAGCCCACTAGTGCATATAGGTCGCAGTGGTGGGTGTTAAATGGGCCTTGGTAATAAATCGGATGGCACAATTATAGACTACGTCTAGCTTTTTAAGAAGGGAGGTGGAGGCAGTTCTGTAAATGACATCCCCGAAATCAAGGATTGGAGGATGGTCATTTTTACCAGGGTCTTTTTGGCAGCATAGGTGAAGGAGGCCTTGTTTCTGAATAGGAAGCCAATTCTAGATTTTATTTTAGATTGGAGGATGTTAATGTGATGCTGGAAAAAGAGTGAACAATCTAACCCGACACCTAGATATTTGTAGGTGTCCACGTATTCCAGTTTGGACCCATCCAGAGTGGAGATGCTAGTCAGGTTGGCGGGTATGGGAAGTGTGCGGTTGAAAAGCATGCATTTAGTTTTGGTGTGATTTAAGAGCAGTTGAAGGTTATAGAAGGCGTGTTGAATGGAGTCGAAGCTCTTTTGGAGGTTAGTTAATACAGAGTCCAATAAAGGGCCGGATGTGTATAGAATGGTGTCATCCGCATAGAGGTGAATCTGCGAGTCACCAGAGGCACGAGTGACATCATTGATATACAAAGAAAAAAGTGTCGGCCCAAGAATCGAACCCTGTGGCACCCCCATAGAGACATCCATAGGTCCAGACAGCAGACCCTCTGATTTAACGTGTTGAACCCTGTCAGAAAAGTAGTTGGTGAACCAGTCGAGGCAGTT
>JACXGM010011118.1:9703-25511 GCA_016801145.1 Umbra pygmaea | reverse complement strand
TCAAACTCGTGACAGCAATAGTGACAAGAAATGCATGTTAATAAAAATTCAGCAGAACACATTCAGAATACAGTAGTATGACTGTTTAACACGTTTATTTCGGATCAGAGCGACAACTGATTTAACACATAAGGCTCCGCGATTTATCTTAGCCTGGCTGTTAGCCTGCTCTGGAGCAGGCTAGCTGCAAAGAATAAATTGCCATGGTTACTTGGCTGGGTTTACTTCTAGCATCTTTTGTGCAACCAAGTGAAGACTAAATTTATCCAGGATAACTTGAAAATCCCGGCTTAATCCCTTATCTTGGTTTTGTGCAATACCCCCCAGCTATTCCCAAAATGGGATACAAAATAAATTGTGGTTCAACATGTATTTCAATATTCAAATGTGCCCATACTATTAAAGTTAGTTTTCATGTCAAAATATCACTGCCAAAAATCATCACCAACTAGTGTCTGGATAAATAACAACATAATGTCAAATAAATGGCATCCAACCAGAAAAACTCTAATTGTTTTATTTTTATTGAGTACTTGAGAAAAAACCTCCAGTATGCAAATCAAACTATACATACTGGACAATTACCGTAGCTATGTAACGCTAAAGTACAATTAAAAAAAGGAAGAAAAAGGATAAAGTTAGATCACATACCTACTTATACAGCACATACTGTATACAGTAATATGCAAAGGTTTAGGCACCCCTGACAATTTCTGTGATTTCAAATAACTGAAGGACACAGTAATAGTTCAGTAGTGAAATGAGGTTAATTGGATGAACAGAAAATGTGCAACATGCATCATAATGGATTTAGACTGGTGCATAAATGTGGGCACCCCATCAGAAATATCACACTAATATTTAGTTGAGCCTCCTTTAGCAGAAATAACAGGCCTATAGATGGTTCTTATAGCCTGAAATGAGTGTCTGGATTCTGGATATTTTGGACTATTCCTCCTTGCAAAACATCTCCAGTTCAGTACGATTTGATGGTTGCTGAGCATGGACAGCCCGCTTCAAATCACCCCACAGATTTTCAATGATGTTCTGGGATGGCCATTGCAGAGCATTGTACTTGTTCCTCTGCATAAATGCCAGAGTAGATTTTGAGCAGTGTTTTGGGTCGTTATCTTGTTGAAATATCCAGCCCCAGCGTAACATCAACTTTGTAACTGAATCCTCTACATTATTCTCAAGTATCTGCTGATATTGAGTGGAATCCATGCAACCCTCAACTTTAACAAGATTCCCAGTACCGGCACCGGCCACACAGCCCCACAGCATGATGGAACCTCCACAGAATTTTACTGTAGGTAGCAAGTGTTTGTCTTGGAACGCTCAAGCGACTCTGTGGCGTGTGTACAGAAAAGGCTACTTCCGCATCCTCTCCCATACAGCTTCTCCTTGTGCAAAGTGCACTGAATTGTTGAACGATGCACAGTGATACCATTTGCAGCAAGATGATGTTGTAGGTCTTTGGAAGTGGTCTGTGGGCTGTTTTTGACCGCTCTCACCATCCTTTGCCTCTCCGACATTTTACTTGGCCTGCCAGTTCTGGCCTTAACAAGAACTGTCCCTGTGGTCTTCCATTTCCTCACTATGTTCCTCACAGTGGACACTGACAGCTTCAATCTCTGCGATAGCATTTTGTAGCCTTCCCCTAAACCATAATGTGGTTTTCAGGTCATTTGAGAGTTGTTTTGAGGCCCCCATGTTTCTACTCTTCAGAGGAGAATCAAAGAGAACAACAACTTTTAATTGGCCACCTTTAATACCTTTTTTCATGATTGAATGCACCTGTCTATGAAGTTCAAGGCTTAATGAGCTCACCAAAACAATTGTGTTTTCCAATTAATCAGTGCTAGGAAGTTACAGATATTCAAATCTACATAATGACTAGGGTGCCAAAATGTATGCACCTGTCTAATTTTGTTTTGATGCATATTGCACATTTTCTGTTAATCCAATGAACCTCATTTCACTACCAAAATATTACTGTGTCCTTCAGTTATTTGATAGATCAAAATGAAATTGCTGATCCAAATTATTTATAAATAAAAATCAGAGAGATTGTCAGGGGTCTGTAAACTTTAGCTTATAATTACCACCCAAATATTTCACTTTTTTTAAAACAATTTATCTAAACTGATTAAATATGGACAGATTAACTATTACTTCACGCTGTGTGTGGAATTCCAGCCAAATTCAACCAGCCTGTAGCAGTAGCAGCAGGCCGGGGCAAGACAGGGCTATCACCCCCACAAATAGGCTTAGCTCTAAATTCATGACACTGTATGAAGTGTTGTGTGTGTGTGTGTGTGTGTGTGTGTGTGTGTGTGTGTGTGTGTGTGTGTGTGTGTGTGTGTGTGTGTGTGTGTGTGTGTGTGTGTGTGTGTGTGTGTATATGGATATTCTGTCTCTAAGTATGCATTTACTGTGTACACACACACACACACACACACGAGCCTGTCTTGTGTAGTCCAGGGATCAACAATACCTGCTATTTTATCATGTTATGTGTCAAAGTATACTGGGGCATGTCATCACATGTGACAACTTGCCCCAATTTCATTGAGACAACTTGCCCCAAGCTGACATGTTTGCTAAGATTAAATCTCAAGGTTAACGCAACATAGGACTGCAGCTAAACTATTAAAATACATGTTATTGTCTCCTCTATTGAGTGCAAAATTCTAATTTCGAACATTTATACCCGACAAAGTTTTATTACACAAAATGTAAAGTGCCCACTTTTTGAAGGGGAAATATAAGAAACTTGCTCACCTTAGATTAGTGACCTAGAGCACATTTGAACAGGAAACTGACTATAGAACATGAGGTCACAGAAAGTAGCTATTAGATTGTTAAAAAAAAGTGTGATAACTTACCCGTGTGACAAATTACCTCGCTCTCCCCTACTCCTCCAGCTCAATACTCAAACACCAACGGCTGTTTGTTTTATATTTTCTAAATCAAATAGATCAAGCTGCAGCATCAAAAATAAATGTTTAATGTGATAATTGATGCAGCTATAATAATTAAATGAATTTGATCTTCATTTTTTTTGTCGAATGCCAATACAGGACACCATACTTTCAAAACACTCAGGGCTTACACAACACAGGGTTGGGGATTACATGTGCTTAATTACATTAGCTATATTTTATGTGCGCTATTACATTATTTCTAATAACAGTGCAAATTAATTTAAGTGCATTTTTCTAATGACGAACCCTATTAATGTCAAGTCAAGTACAAAATAAATCTATTTTATTTCATATTTTAATTTTTAAAGCGACTGAAATGAATCCTGTCCTTTGGCTCACACAACTGCAGTGTCAAGTGAACAATTAAAAAAATATTTAGGGGTAAACACCAACGTTCTGTACCCTAGGTAAACAAACCCTATAATGGATGTCACAGTGAGCTCATTTTCCAAGGGAATGTACAGAACAATTGTGTAAGGTGCTTAAACCACATATGCAAACAAAAACATAAGCAAACATTTAATTTTTTAGTAGAAATTAGTTTTTGCATTTATATTCACATGCTTAATTAATTAATTTAGGTGTTTCCATGTTTATGGGGATGGGTGCTCCTTTTTCCCCTACCTATGACAATTTATTCATGGGGCACTGGGAAAAGATTGATATTTATAGAATAATGAATGAACGAAAAAGTACACTGACCCATTCTGGTCAGTGTATTTTTTCATTCATTCATTATTCTATTTTAGTACACTGACCCATTCTGGTCAGTGTATTTTTTCATTCATTCATTATTCTATTTTGAAAGGTAAGATGAAATTTAAAAAAGGGTGCAGCTTGGTTTTCTGTTTAAAAGAAAAAGACAGAAATTGCTGTATTTTATTTTCGAAATGTATTGTTGTCATCAAATAATAGTATTAGAAAATTGGACGACATTTCCGATTGTTTTTAAATTTGTAATATATATTTGTTTATTGTATTTACTTTAACCGATCCTACCTTTACCCAGAAGTACATTTTTACTGTTGTGCGCATTAGGCCTGGCAAACTCGATTCCTTTAAAGGATTTGGGTTATTCTGAGTCACTCACTAAACTGATTCGATACACTTGAGTCAGTATTGCTAAATCATCAAGGAAACGATTAAAGCCATTTAAGTCAATACTAAATAAATAAATAAATAAATATGGCGATGAAATAAGTTTGGAGATAAATAAATGACAATAAATATATAAACATTAAAATATATATAAATATAAAAAAATGAATTGTTTTTGATTTCACAATGGTTTTTCAAAGGAAAACTTTAATTTATTTCAGGGGACTTTATATTTCATAATTCAACCTTTATTTATTTCAAGGCACCCTTATTTCATATTGGCACTATTCATAATTTCCATTTGTTATATTCAAATTAATGTGGCGTGAGTTGGACATACTAACATTATTCAATGTATGTTGAGACACCTGATTTCTAACTCAATTTTAGATAAATTTAAGCTAGGTGAACTGCTTTGGAGAATTGTATGTTTCCCAGGTTCAAAGAGATAGGATCTGCACTTGCCCAAGTGGTGAGTGAAATGACTTGCCTTAAGTCAATTTCTGAGGAAATTTTACTTTGTCAACTAGTTGAGTTTTTATTGTGGCTAGACTTGAGGTATGCCCTAAGCGAAGTCAGTGTCTTGCCTTTTTAAAATTTTTTAAAGGAAGTTTTAACATGACAAATACCTGTCAGCATTGAAGATTTCGGAGCTCCCCCTGCTGACGCACACAGGATTAGGCGATCAGAGTCTCCCGTCTACTGAAACCACCGTTCTCCTATCTCCTCCCAACCGTGACACTACCTATGCACATTTCAAACAGCATTTCCTGTGTCTGGAAATAATTACTTTTATCATATGGAAATGGAAATGTAGCCTATCGAGCAATGCACGTGCAAACTGTTTTATACAGCAGTATGTTCTATATTTTTGCTTCAGGTGTGGGCTTCCGAATGAAACTTTGTCCAAATAGTTCAGTTGCAACTACTGGAAATATAGGACATAGTTCATTTTTGGGACGATTTGCATCACACTCCGCTGCTGGAATGCCCTTTTTACAACAACGGTTGTCACAAAGTGCTTTGACAGACATTTAGCCCAAAACCCCCGAGAGCAATAAACACATTGCAGTTTCTCAAAAATCCAAGCTGTTTTAGTTTCTGAAATATAAACCCAATTTTAGTTTTTAGTTTAGTTTTTTGCAAGTTGTTGGTGAGGTAAAGCTGCTTAGCCATACAGGCCCCATGGGTGGTCTATGCACGCAACCTTAGAGACTGGGGTTCAAACCCCACCTACACCCTTCTCAGTACCTAAAAAATAAAACAAATAAAATAAACCTGCTTACCTGTGCAATTACAGCATCGCTTATGGACCCTCCTACATTGTCAAAATAAACATCCACCCCATTCGGACAACTCCCCTTCAGCGCCGTTGCCACTTCCTCCTGCCGATAGTTGATTGCTGCAGAGAACCCCAGGTCTTCTACCAGAGCTCTGCACTTCTCATCAGACCCACAGATCCCTACCACCCTGGAACAGCCATCCAGACGTCCTATCTGGGAAGCATGAACACTGTTGTGTCTCAAATACACCTCATTCAAATTGCTTGTGTCTTCTCTCCTCATTGCTAGATCTGTCAGAATGTGCTTGTGTTCACCTGCCCAGCGATAGACCCACAAGCCCCTGCGGCTCCACTGACCACCATGGTCTGATTGGCTCCTCTGGTCACGTGACCCTTCTTTCTGACACCGAACAGGGCAGTGAGGCCAGGCATGCCTACTGCACCCAGGAAGTGGGATACGTGGCCATCAACCAGCTTAGGGTCGACCTGCGAAAGATGACAGACATGCAGAGGTATGAGTACAGATAAATATAGCATTAGTCTCAATAGCTGCCTTTCATAAGTTGAGATGAACGCCTAAGATAATTATACTATATTGAGTTGTGCTGAATTTAGCTCTAGTCATTGAGCTCCAGTTTTCATCATGTACATATTTCCACCTGGGAAACTGAAATCAGTAAGATTTTGTTCCAGGGAGAAACAAGGCAGGACTACATAACTGAAAAACAGTGTTATTCAAAGCCTGGGATAGGCTCACCTTTTGTAAGAGCTTTCCATCCATTATATCATGGGTCTGCCAGTGCCAGTTTAGCGAGGTGACAGTGTCCCCCGCAGAGAGGGCCTCATAGCGGCTGGACTCCACCACGCCAACGCCTCCACCGTCAATAACCTCTGACAGCCTCCACGGAGCCAGGTACTCAACACCTGTGTCATCGTTCATGCGACATCGCTACAAGAGACGACGATGAAGCATATCATGTCAGCAATGAAGTGCATTGGTATAGGGTTTGGGCATCTTGCCTATATCTTAGCCTGTTCAACTGCTCGTTAACACAAATACCTAATCAGGTATGGCAGTAAGTCAATGCATTTAGGCATGTACACATCGTCAAGACGATTTAAGTTCAAATCAAGCATCAGATTGGGGAAGTGATTTAAGTGACTTTGAACATTACATGGTTTTTGGTGCCAGATGGGCTGGTTTGAGTATTTCAGAAAATGCTGATCTACTGGGATTTCTCTGACATAAAAGGTGATGTTTTACAGCAGTGAAAGGTAGACTGTGCCCAATTTTTTTGGAGTGTTGCAGTAATCAGATTTGAAAAGAGTGTATATTTCAAAAAAATCTAATAATAATTCAAAGTAAAATATCACATAATGTGTTCATAATGTGTTCTTTGGCCAACCAAGACTCGACTGATCTCTTACAATTGACTAAGGGCGATACAAGGGCAATGACAAGACAAACTTAAATCGGATCTGAAACCAACACTAGACCCCTCCGATATCAAAAACTACAGACCAGTATCCCTCCGGTCTTTTCTGTCCAAGACCCTTGACAACTCTGGTTCTCTCAGAATGATCTCCTATCCTTGACCCCAACCAGCCAGGCTTCAAGACAGGCCACTCAACTGAGACTGCTCTACTCCATGTAACGGGCAAGGCCCAAGCAAACGCTCTCCTCTGTTCTCATTCTTCTAGATCTATCTGCAGCCTTCGGCACTGAACCATCACATCCTACTTTCCCTCTCAGATCTCGACATCTCTGGCTCTGCACACTCCTGGATTGCATCCTACCTCACAGGCCGGTCTTAGCAGGTGACATGAAAAGGGTCTTTGTCTGCTGCATTGACACTCTCCACTGGTGTTCCCCAAGGCTCTGTACTAGGCCCTCTCCTCTTCTCTCTACACAAAATCCCTTGGCTCTGTCATAACCTCACATGGACTCTCCTATCCCTGAGATGCTGATGACATTGAACTATTTCTCTCCTTCCCCCTTCTGACATCCAGGTAATAACCCACATCTCTGCATGCATGGCTGATATCTCTGCATGGATGTCAGCACACCACCTCAAGCTCAACCCTGACAAGACTGAGCTTCTCTTCTTCTGTGTGAAGGCCTGTCCGCTCCAGGAGATGTCCATAACATTGGAGAACTACACAGTGTTGCCATCCCAGAGTGCAAAGAACCTTGGCGTGACACTGGATGATTCTCTCTCGTTCTCTGCAAACATCAAGGCTGTGATTCGTTCCTGCAGGTTCATGCTCTACAACATTCGTCAAGCATGAACTTACCTCACCCAGGAAGCAGCCCAGGTAGTCATCCACGCACTAGTCATCAGGATTACTGCAACTCACTCCTGGTAAGACTACCGGCGTGTGCCACCAAACCTGTTTTGACTACTCACTGTTTCATATGTTTGAATGCTTTTACTAATAGATTGTGGTTGTTTCACCTAGTTTCTCCTAATGCACTCACTGTAAATTGCTTTGGATAACAGTGTTGAGAAGTAGATTCTATTCTATTAGACATCTGTCTAATGTCCTGTCAGTAAAATGTCCTGTTCTATTAGTCTGAATGGCATCCACATGTATTCGACCTGTGATGGAATTACAGACTAACCTACAATAGATCATACAGTTATACACAGTCTAATATATAAGAGTTATAAGCTATAAGTCCTAAACCATAAGCTACAGCTTATTCTAATGTTATAATATAAGATTAAGAACTGTAAGGGCTCTCTCTCTGTCCTAAGTCACTCTTGGCCTTGCTTCCTTGTCTCAGTCACAAGTTGTCATAGTGACCATGAGTCTTCTCCCTGTCTGTCTTATATGTCTTCTATAGCTGTACAACTCTCCCTACTAGTAATACCATCTTAAACTGTTCAAACTGTATTTAAACATGATTATATAGAATCTACTTCTCAACAACAGCATCTGCTAAATGATTAAAATGTAAAAAATGTATAGTACAGTAGCTGCTGGCCTTTCCAGATTCAGGCACTATAAAATTATTCCTAATATTAAGCCTCATGGGTCACCTGTTGTTGCTGCATGCCAATATAATTACAACTGACTGGTTTTGTGGAACTGTGATAAGTAATATCCATATACAGTGGGGCAAAAAAGTATTTAGTTAGGCCTTCTTCAATATAATTTTGGAAGACTTTTATTGGTGTTGCACTATTTGTCTTACATAAAAACAATATTCTGTAGCACATTTATTTATTTCAGCAATGGTGTAGTTAAGTGACACAGGTGAGAATCAGATCTCACACAGCCATACAGCTACTCGATTAAAATAATCTTAGCCAACCAATAGCACATCGACCAAACAATCAACTAGTGGACTTAGTGGGGTCAGCCTAAGTTAATTGAATTTTCAAATTACTTTTTTCTTATTCTTTGCATTTTCCATATTGTCCCAAAGTTTTCAGAATTGTGGTTGTAGAATGCATGTAAATTATAATAAATAGCTCTGTAATATCCATATTGGCATGCCTTCATATCTTCAGAACCAGTTTGACAATGTTAGGTGGAAATACTGTACAAATAGTTCAATAAAACACTGTATGTACATATTTTCTCCATATACCTTATACCTGTTTACTATACCCAACCTTCGATATCGGCGATACATTTCAGACTTGATATCTCCGACTGTGAATTTCCTGATTCAGATGGTGTCCAAGAAATTGTTTCTAGCATGTACATGTACGGTTCGAACCAACTTCGAATGGTTTTAATATTCCACAGCCTGAGTATTGTTGCTGACCATCCCTTTATGACCACAGTGTACCAATCTTCTAATGGCTACTTCCAGCAGGATAATTCACCACGTCACAAAGCTCACAATCTCAAACTGTCTTTTTGAACATGACAATGAGTTCACTGTAATCAAATGGTCACCAGATCTAACTGTGGTGGAATGGGAGATTTGCATCATGGATGCGCAGCAAACAAATCTGTAACAACTCTGTGATCTTCATAGTACAACGGTCCAAGCTGGTACTAGCAAGGTGTACCTAATGAAGTGGCCGGTGAGTGTATATAGTTGGAAATGTATCCCAGATCATTAATAATAAACTGTTCACAGTTTAGGTTGAATCAAACATGTTCACATTTCTCAGCAAAGCATTACCATGTAAGGGTCAACAGACAGAAAAAGAGTGCGGATAAGGACTTGTCCTTCTTTCAGGTCAGGTTGCACAGTTGCCTCTTCCACGCGAAAATTACTGGGGACTGGCTCTCCATTCGATCCTGT
This sequence comes from Umbra pygmaea, assembly GCA_016801145.1. NCBI lineage: Eukaryota > Metazoa > Chordata > Actinopteri > Esociformes > Umbridae > Umbra > Umbra pygmaea. The sequence goes on along the minus strand of JACXGM010011118.1, from coordinate 15,877 downwards.
AGAACAAAAAGACAAGATCCATTGATAAAAAATTGAAATTGTAAGACTGGATATATGAATCTGAAAAATGTAGTAGTCAATTCCACTACCCAGGAAGAGGAAGTATGTGGAGCAAGATGGACCCGAAATTCACAATGTTCTCATCAAACATCAGTTCACAGTAGAGCTGGGACAACGCATCGGCGTTGTGACCAGGGCCGGTTCTGGACAAAAAAATGCCGCCACGCTACCCCTCTGTCAGACACATTTATCAGTGTCTGAAACAATGCATTAGGGAATACTCATGTGAAATAATATTTATTAACAAATTAGTTTAGGCCTATTTACAGATTAACAAATTAGTTTATTTATATTTTGAATTTGATTGTCCAATATGAGAACTTTTATTTTGTAAAAAATATTTTAAGACATGATACACATTATTTATTGAATATATCTATAAAGATATGTATAGCTGTTGTAAAAAGCGAGGCTCGATTGAAGACAGTGTATTTTTTCAAGGCATAAATAGTTTCATGAGTGTTGGTAAATGGGATATGATTGTTTGCTTAAATGCACTTTGATTTTGCAGGTGATTTTCCCTTAAATTTTCTAGAGTAAAATGCCTTGAAAAAATATTTGTAATAGGCAGGGTTACCTAGAACATAAATCAATTAACAGAATGAGCAAACCTATAAAGTAAATATTTTTATGAGTGTTGGAAAATGGGATATGGTTGTTTGCTTAAATGCACTTTGATTTTGTGGGTGAGTTTGCCTTTAATTTTCTCAAAAACTCTACAGTAAAATGCCTTGAAAATGAATACTGTTATAGTCAGGCTTTCCTAGAACACATATCAATTGACAGAATGAGCAAACCTATGAAGGAAATATTTTTATGAGTGTTGGACTAAGGGATATGGTTGCGTGTGCTTGAATGCATTTTGATTTTGTGGGTGAGTTTGCCATTATTTTTCTCCCAAACTATACAGTTAAATGACTTGACAATTGACACAGCACTAGTCAGGATCCCTCTGAACATGAATCAATTGAATGAAGGCAAACCTATAAAAGAAATTCGTTTATGAGTGTTTGAAAATGGGACATGTACAATAATTAATGTATAATACATGCTGCTGCAAACATTAGAAAATCGTTTTTTAATCAAGAAATTGTATTATTTGTGTTTTAATAAAATGGAAAATAGCATCAAACTAATTTGGGTCACTGTGAACCAAAGCCATTGAAAAATCATCAAAGTATAAAAAAAACCGCTTTATGAATGTCTTTACATAAATTTTGACCGCTCCCAGTACCCATACCGTAAGTGCATGATTAGACGCACACACAAAAGAAACGTGCGGCTGGCTTGACCGTGTATTTTATTTGAGGCGCGGCTGGCTTGACCGAAGTCTTATTTCCTCGAATCGCATAATGTCTAGCTAGTCACAATAGCTATAATCTAAGATACAGTCAGACAACACACATCTCATACAATAATGGCCATGTTGTACATTTATCGTCTTATCGACTAGGAATGACGAAGCGAGACGTTGCTTCGTTTTAGACGTTTAATGAAAGAAACCAAGTAAATACAGCGTGCTTGTTCAGCTAATCGTTCACGAGATCCCGTTGCCAAACATTTAGAACATTAAAAAAAGGTCCACGTGAATCACGTGCCTTTCACCATTGCTTAATGCCTCTTGGGAAATAAAGTCAATTCACAAATCATAATTACACATGAATGTTTTTAACCACATATGTATCTGAAACATGAACTGTTAATCTTAGTGTTGTGTATTAAATGTTAAGTTATTCATTTTAACTTAGTAATCTTAACTTTCGTAACTATTCTTTTAAATAGTCTTCTAACAAATATATTCTCAACATCCTCCCCCCCGTAAACTACAGTTTATATAATTTCCAAAGGATACAAAAGCTGGATGGGTCTCCGCAGAACAGTCCCTGACCTTGTGCGAACTGCACATGACCTCACAAGTCCATTGCGACCTGGAAACAATTCCTCAATTCTTCCCAGCTTCCAGCTCTGTCTTGGGGTGTTATCTTCTCCAATGAGTGTAACATCTCCGACCTTCAGCAGAGACGACTGTGGGGTGTCGCAGCGATGAGCCGACTTCAAATCCAGTAAATTTTCTCTCCGCCATCGGTTCCAGATGTTGGTCATAAGTCTTTGTCTGTAGCGCCACCTCCTGTTCATCTCCTCCTTGTTCGCTGTTGGATGGTTAGTCTCAGCTGGACATGGCTTAGGTGGCAAGCAGGTCAGTCTCTTGCCCACCAAGAAGTGAGCAGGTGTTAGTGGCTCTGGCTCATCCACATCATTGTGCACATAAGTGAGCGGCCTTGAGTTTATTATGGCTTCAGCTTCAGTCAGAATAGTGCACGTTTCTTCAAAGTTGAGTTTAGCTCTGCCTAGCACTTTTCTGAGAATAATTTTGACTGACCTTACCAGCCGCTCCCAGAATCCGCCCCACCAGGCTGCTCTTTCAGTGATGAACCGCCAGGTGATGCCCTTCTCTGAGAAGAACTCCCGTAGCTGTGGATCTTTAATGCCTTTCCAGAGCTCCTTCAAATCTTGATCAGCTCTCTTGAACGTCTTGGCGTTATCTGAATAAATCACCTTGCATAATCCTCTTCTTGAGATTAATCTTTTAAACGCTAGCAGGAAGTTCTCTGTAGACATATCTGAGACCAGCTCTAAGTGCACCGCTCTGGTTACACACGCAAGTGAACAGTGCTATATACGCCTTTGTCATGACGTTCTGTGTCTTCATATAGAGTGGCCCTGCGAAGTCCACACCAGTGATCTCAAATGGCGGTGACTCTGTTATTCTGTCTCTTGGCAGTGACGCGGTAGTCTGGTGCCCAGCCTTTGCCTTGAATTTCTTGCAGAGTACACATCTGGACACAACCTTCTTCACTACCTGACGTGCCCTCAAAACCCAATATTTCTCTCTTGTCTGCACTAAAGTGTCTCGTACACCCGCATGCATTATCTTCTCATGTTCATACTGCACCAACATTTCTGTGTATCCGTGGTTGTTGGGCAAAATCCATGGGTGCTTTTCTCTGTAAGAGAGATCAGAATGCTGGAGCCTTCCTCCCACACTGAGCAGCTCATCTTCATCCAGAAAGGGTTTTAACTCTCGGATTCTGGAGTCAGTGTTGGGACATTTCCCTGCTTTCAGCAGATCAATTTCAGAGCTGAAACTCTGGTTCTGAATCACCTTCATCCATTTTTTCTCTGCTTCATTTAGCTCTTCTGCTGTCAGTTCACCACTGATTGTTGTGCTTGAGCGGGTGTTGGAGATTATATCTCCAGATATAAAACAGGGCTTAAGAAGTCTTGGTCTTGGATAACAAGCTGTATAGCAATCTGGTATTTGGATCTGTGCTCAGACTTTACCTCATCCTCCTGAACATCTTCCTGAGTGCTCTCTGACTGATCAGGTGACATCACAACACAAGGACCATTCCACCACAACGTGCTCTGCTTCAGGTCCTGCACAGTTAGGCCTCTGGTGGGGAGGTCAGCTGGATTCATTTTCCCCTTGCAGTGAGACCATGACTGTGGGTCAGTTAGAGACTGGATTTCTGTGACTCTATTTGCTACAAACTGCTTCCACTTATGAGCAGAGCCACAAATCCAATGTAGCACTATCATTGAGTCTGTCCATAGTCTAAGTTGTGTTTTGTCTAGCTGCAGTGCTTTCATGAGGGTGCTCCCCAGCCTTGCTGCTATTACAGCACCCATTAGCTCCAGGCGTGGCTGTGTCATCCTTTTGAGTGGAGCCACTCTGGACTTGGATGCAACCAGGCTTATGGTCACTTCTCCTTCCTTTGTTTCTCCTTGAAGATAAGCAACTGCACTATACGCCCTTTCACTGGAGTCACAGAACACATGTAGCTTTAACTCTTGACCGTCCTGCCGTGGCATGTGTGTTTGGTACCATCGTGGGATTGAGACCTGATGCAGTTGAGGGAGCTCTGAGCACCACTGTTGCCATTTCTTCTTCAGATCAGGTGGCAGTTCCTCGTCCCACTTGAGCCCTCTCTCCCACATCTCTTGGAACAAACACTTAATCCTGATGGTGAAGGGAGTCAGGAATCCTAGAGGGTCAAAAATGCGAGCAGAAGACTGCAGAACACTTCGTTTTGTGTTTTCTCTTTCTTTCAGAATATCAAGCAGCCCCCTGAGGTCGAACACAAATCATCAGTGGCCGGTCTCCACACCATACCCAGCACCTTCAGCACAGACTTGTGTGATTCTGATTCAGCACAATCCATCAAGCCTTTCTGCCATTTTTCTTTGAGCTCAGGTGAGTTTGTCATCCATTTACATAGCTCCATGCCTGCAGCAGTCATAATGTTCCTGGCTGTCGTTGTCACTGTATGGGCCTCTGTCACCTCATTTGCATTTGAAATTAAATCATCGACAGAGTGAGGAGCTGAGGACTTCTACCCCTTGTGGGTGTTCTAGCTCATACTGTCTTCAATGCTTCCTAATGGTGGCTGCGAGTAAGAATGGGCTTGATGAAGCTCCGAACACCACTCTCGTCATTCTGAGCATGCGCAGCGTCACGTCCTTCTCCTCTGTTGGTGGTCCTATGAACCACAGAAATCTTACAGCATCCCGATCTCTTTCTGAGAGTGAAATCTGCAAAAATGCTTTCTTGATATCTGCCATGTATGCGATTTCATGCAGTCTAAATTTGATCAAAATACTCATCAGATCTGGATTCAGATTGGGACCTGTTAAAAGACAGTCATTTAGTGAGGGACTTTTATTTTCGTGGGAGGACGCATCAAACACAACCCGCAGTTTCGTTGTCGCATTATCCTCTCTCAATACCGCGTGATGAGGTAAGTAATGTCTGACTGCCTTGTGATGATGCATGCTTCCTTGGCACATCCTCTGCTATTCCTTGTTTTAAGTAGTCCTCCACTACTTCATTGTATCTGCTCTAGAGTGTGACATCCTTGCTTAGTTTCCTTTCCAAACTCTCAAGTCTCTTTTTTGCAATGCGGTAATTGTTTTGAAGTGGAGGATGATGTTGTCGCCATGGCAACTCCACTTGGTAACGCCCATCCTTGAAGATGGAGGTTTCCTCGAACCGCTGCAACGCTTCTACATCCACTGGGCTCTCAGACTTCTCACTTGTGATGCCCAGGGACTCAAGCTCCCACAATGCATGCAGATTTCAATTCCCTGCTTATTATCCCATACATTCTCCAAGCTGAGCTTCACTATATTGCGACTCACCGTTGTTGGAGCAGAGGAGCCAAATGTGTGAAGAGTGAGTGTCCCTTGTCTAGTAACAGGTAGCTGCAGCACCTTCACCACATTCTCATGCACAAAACTCCCCTGACTACCTCCATCTAGCAAGCAGCAGACCATCTTCCTGCTTGTGGGTCCTACGACCCATGCCTTGACAGTTTGTAGCAGCACAGTGGTTTCAATGTCAGGTTTGTCTTTCTCTGCTTGGGGAATTACTGAGGAAATAACAGTGTCAATGTTGGCAGCCGCAGCAGGTGGAGATGCCTCATTTTTCTCAGAAATGGCTGCATGATGCCTGCCTCCACATGTGGCACATGACATGCTCTTTGACCTGCAAAACCTGGCTATGTGTTTGGTCCCCAGACACACAAAGCACCTGCCAAGCTTCTTCAGTTTTTCCTTGCGTGCTGACACCAGGTGGTCTGGACATTTTTCAGATTTGTGTTCAGTGCTATCACAGAACAGGCAGTTTCGCATTTTCTGGTCAGCGATGTGTAGTGCAGCTGCAGATGTCATGCTTGGTGTCTTTAATTTCACATCACTGCCTGAACATGATTTGCTGCACGTTTTGTTAGCAGACTGGGTTTATCTCTGGTTTTATGATTTCATCATTTGTACAGTTCTCTCTCGGCTCTGAATCTCTTTCTGCAGGAACTTCAACACATTAGGCACATTCCACTCATCATCATCCCCTCTGTGACGGCTGTATTCAAGAGCCATGTCGTCTGGCATCATCTGGAGTAATATTGGGCACAACATACCCCCATAGGTGTCTGATACCACTCCCAATGACTCTAGGCTTCTGATTTGAATTTCACAGTCATCATATAACTGCCTTAATGCACTGACATCAGATGATTTCTTTACAGGAGTGAGATTCAGAAGCTTTGACATGTGAGC
>JACXGM010011117.1:0-25415 GCA_016801145.1 Umbra pygmaea | reverse complement strand
AATCCAAAAACATTTAAGATAATGAACTAATCTCATACGACGTCTGGTAGAAAGTTTTACATTTGAGGCAATAAAATAAGTGTATGTCAAGTGTGTTGTTCATTTCCATCCCGCAGCCTAAACTTTATATTATTCAAACATTTGTTCATTTGAGGCAGTGCGCATAGGCAAAATGTAACAGCCTACCGTATAATCAATTAATTAGCCTATAACAAAGACGTTCAGTGGCCAAGCAGTAAAACGGATACATACATGTGTAGTAAACCCATTATTTTAAATATCCAGTGTCATATGACTTCGTAACAATTAACATAAAGCTTAAAATATTTATTTTGTACATAATCCTGTAATAGGATCAACAGACAGATCCATATGTAAACTATGATAAAGGTGCATTTGTCAAATTAGTAATTTGTTCGGACTAGTTAAGTCAGTCTAAAGTGATGAGCAAACATGTGCAAATCCAGTAACTACATCATATAATAGAGTAATGTGCCTGCCCCAAAATGAACGATATGAACGATCCAGGTAGTACCGAGCAGTATACTGGATCATAGAAGTAGTGCGCCTGTGCGAAAAAGTAGTGCGCCAGGGACAGGCAAAACAGTGGGCCCCGGCGGCAGGGGGTCCGGGAGTCCTGGCGGCAGGAACAGCAGTGACGGCCGAGCAGGGGGTCCGGACGTCAGCGACGGCCGAGCAGGGGGTCCGGACGTCAGCGACGGCCGAGCAGGGGATCCGGACGTCAGCGACGGCCGAGCAGGGGGTCCGGACGTCAACGACGGCCGAGCAGGGGGTCCGGACGTCAGCGACGGCCGAGCAGGGGTTCGGACGTCAGCGACGGCCGAGCAGGGGGTCCGGGGACAGGCAGAGAGTCTGGGAGCCCCGGCAACAGGGGTTCTGGGAGCCCTGGAGGCAGGGGTCCGGACATCAAGACCTCCAGGATGTCAGGAGACAGAGCAGGAGGTCCTGATCCCTTCACCAATGCTGGGTCTTCCCCAAACCCTGGTGGCGGAGGTAGGATCAGGCCCTCCAGGTCCACATCCCGGACAAGGTTGTCAAAGTGGGGTGCGGACTCCCATCGCCACCCCACATAGCCCCCCCCGAAAATTTCCTTGGAGGGACCGTCGGCCATCTTGGGAAGGGGGGCCCTAGCACTACGCCGCGGAGCCCTAGAATGGGGACTACCACCCTGGACCGTAGGGGTAGGGGCCTTAACTGGAGCCCTAGGGGCGACTACCGAGGCCCTAGGGGCAGAAACAGAAGCCTCAGAGGCAGGAACTGGGGCCCTAGGGGCAGGAACTGGGGACCTAGGGGATCTAGCCTGAAAGCTAGGGGGGCTAGCACTCAGACGTGGGGCCCTGTGTGATGGACCACGTCCCTGGACCTGAGAGCTAGCAGAAGGCGCTGTCTCCATTGTTAGGTGGTTCTTTCTGTCACAATCCAGAATGAGGAGGCAGGCTTCACAAATCAAACTCTTTATTTTGATTCACACACTGGGAAGGAACTGGACAGGAACAAAGAACCACCCAGGACTCAAAAACACTCAGAACTAAATACCATACTAACGAGGGAAGGAGGTGCAGGTGTGGACTAAACAACAGAACTGATTGGTTAATCAAAACTTGTGACGGGATCATGTGACAAAAGGAGCGGGAAAACAAAACCAAAACAAACCATATAGGGGAGAAAACACCCTGTAGTGACACAGAACAAGGACAGAGTCTACAGACATTGTGACAATATCGAAGTTCATTTACTGAACCTAAACATAGGATCTTGATAAAAATTTAAATTTTTTGCAAATTAACTTTTTATATATATATATATATATATATATATATATATATACACATATAGTCGTATGCAAGATTTTAGGCACCCCTGACAATTTCCATGATTTTAATTTGTGAATAATTAGGTGTTTGGATCAGCAATTTAATTTTCATCTGTCAAATAACTCAAGGACACAGACATGTTTTGGTAGTGAAATGAGGTTCATTGGATTAACAGAAATGTGCAATATGCATCAAAACGAGAATAGACAGGTGCATACATTCGGGTGCATCCAATCATTTAAGGTGGCCAATTGCAAATTGTTCTCTTTATCTCTCTGAAGAGTGGCAACATGGGGGACTCAAAACAACTCTCAAATGACCTGAAAGCAAAGATTGTAAGCAGAACAATGAAACTTTCAAGGAGAGTTATGTGAAAGCTCTCCCAAGTAGTCTGAAAGTCAGGGTTTTTGCTTCTTATCAATCAGATCGAAAGTAACTAGTAACTAACTACTTGAGTAGTTTTTTCATCGAATACTTTCTTACTCTTACTCAAGTAACTTTTACGGTTGCTACTTTTTACTTTTACTTGAGTAAATATTTCCATAAGTACTTGTAATTTTACTTGAGTACAGATCATGAGTAAGAGGACTTTAAACGCTGCTTTGCCTCAAACTCACTTCTATTTTGCTTCAAACGCTTGCTTTATTTGCGTGTCCTATTTGTTATGGAGTGGATTGAAATTGTTCAAGCGTCCAACTAGACGCGATAGAAGCAAATTTGACGCTGAATTCGCTTTCGGTCGGAATTCAGCATTACAATAATGACTATTTATATTAGTGTTTTTGTCATCACAATTTCAGGACATGTTCTTGTTAGGTCTTGTGAGTTCTTGCTGGGGGAGCAGATGTTGCAGGTCGAATGGAAGTTATCCATCAGCAGCAAGAGATGGATGCATTTTCTTGTTGCAGAAATGTCTCAGATCTTACTGTATCTCTAATTAAAAAGAGTGAACACCACACTGCAAAAAACAAACTGATCTTCTAATAATAGTTCTAATCAACAGAATCCATCTTAAAGTATTTTAGATTAAACTTGTGCTTTCTAAATTTCCAAATGGGATTTTGTTCTTAAAACTAGAAAATTGCACAGAAAAGCAAATGTAAGTAAAGGACAACAGTAGAAGACTTCCTGATTGATCTTGACAGCATAATATTGTGAGTCTATTTTATGATCCTTCCTCTGTATGAGTATCTATAATCTGGTTGGTTTGCTTCCAAAAGCTAAGCAGGGTCAGGCCTGGTTAATCCTTGGATGGGAGCCCAGTGCTGCTGGAAGTGGTGTTGGAGGGCCAGTAGGGGGCACTCTTCCCTCTGGTCTAAAGATCATTCCCAATGTCCCAGGGTAGTGATGGGGATATCTGCCCTGCGTAGGGTGCCGTCTTTTGGATGGAATGTTAAACGGGTGTCCTGACTCTTTGTGGTCATTAAAAATCCCATGGCACTACTCGTAAGAGTAGGGATGTTAACCCCAGTGTCATGGACAAATTCCCAACCAGGCCTCATTTCAATCATGGCCAGCTAATAATCCCTCTACTTCCTAATTGGCATATAGAACTACTCACCTCTCCACCTGATAACTGATGTGTGGTGGTATTCTGGTGCAAAATGGCTGCTGTGCATCACCCAAGTGGGTGCTACACATTGGTGGTGGATGAGGTGGGCTTTCCCTCTCACGTGTAAAGCGCTTTGGGTTCCTTGAAAAGTGCTATATAAGTTGAATGAATTATTATTAATTATTATTATTAATCATTCCATTTTTATCTTAATGCTGCCAAATAATGGGGAATTCAAAAGAGATTTTCCACTGTTATCCTAGCATACATTCACTATCTATACCAGCCTTATCTCTCAGAATTCCGTGAAATGACCACGGACCCTTAACTTCAAAATCTGTGGCAGTTTCACGGAATGGCAAAAAATTCCATGATATTAACACGGACCAAAATACGGGGCCGTTTCATGGAAAAGTCTGCGATCGGCACACAGTCAGACCTTTCTGTTAACTTGATCTAAGCCTTACCCAAACCCTTACCCTAACCTTAACAACTCAGAAACCTTGTTGTTAATTCGATCTAAGCCTTACCCAAACCCTTACCCAAAATTTACCCACATAGAAACCTTACTGTTGGTGATGGGACAACCACCTCTTTTACGCAAGTCAGTTCAACCGCACGGTTGTTGGTTGGCCTACCGAGTTAATGGATTCGGTCAACGGTTCGCGTGCCCTCGGGGGGAGGGGACACCCGTTTGATTACATTAGACTCATGCAGTACACTCGGTTATGGTCTCGTTCAGTAGCCTGGTGCGCATCGCAATCTTCTTGTAACAGTCTCTACCATGCAGCCTGTAACATTAACTTAACATAACTACCAAGATAACATGACCTGTATTTGTATGTGATGTACTTCCCCATCTATAATGTGGGTGTCTTGGTTCTCTACAAGTTTGGGTTAATAACCAAGCCTTGGTTCTAGTGCATACATGATTGTGTTCATGGCAATTCCGCTTGATTACATTAGACTCGAGCGGTTGCACTGTTACTTTCGGTCTCTTTCAGTAGCCTGGTGCGTAGGTGTGCAGTCTTCTCGTGACAGCCTACATTCTTAGAATTACTGATCACACTTTGCTGAATACTTGCATCTATTGCACAGGTAAACACATTAAGTTAGCCGATAACGTACACAGTTTATCAATACTTGGTGATGTTATGTTCAAAATCTCTAAGTTTCTTATGATGAAAATATTCCCTCGCATAGCCTAATTGGAGTTGTGAGTTGGTGAACCGTAGCCTACCTAACGTGCCTTTAATTCTCATTCGGCAAGAGTTTATTAACTTCTCAGAAACCTTGCTGTTGAGTCTATGTAACATGTATGACATTGTAATGTATTGTTTGGAAAAATGGTGACAGTGAGAAAAAAAGGATAAAAAGCACATTTGCAACACGTCTGCATCTCGCTGGAATAGAAAACAAAGTACATGCAAAGTGTCCACCTGGATTTGAACTCACAATCTCTGGGATGTGAGTCACATGTTTATATGCCCATCCACCGTCCCCATCCTAGCAACCTGCAAAATCTATGCTATTTACACTCTGCTACATCATCATGCGATACCGTGAAGCTTCCCCGGATTTCGAAGTTAAGGGTCCGTGTTTAATTCACAGAATCTTCTGCCATTCCATGAAACTGTCATGGATTTTGAAGTTAAGGGTCCGTGTTTATTTCACAGAATTCTATGAGATCACTTTGATCTATACAATCCACAGGGCGAACATCCAGTTTGGTAAAGTGACGCAAATCGGGAAGTGCCTTAAACCTGCATTCTATCTGAATTCCAGCTGGGGGCAATACGTCTGGTTGCAAAAGAGCTTTATTGCTGTAATAGTCTATGCGAATTTGAGACACTACTTACTTGATTTATTACATATATATATAGTAAACATTTTCATAATGTGTATATATATAGTCTCAATCGCTAGATTTAAGCCTTCTGCAATACATAATGACGTTTTTTTTATTCTGGTCTCGTTGATTTTAAAATCGACAATAAAGCAAAGGGGCTTTAGGGCATGGCTATGGTGTTCAGTTGTATGACAAGACACTCAAAGGAGTTGGCAGTTCAGTTTTTCTGTTAAGTAACGTTACATTTTGTTTTACATTTTGTTTTAATACTGGTTTTCGCTAGCCAAAGTTAGCATCCCAATTAATATCAGTTAGCTAGCTAGATTACTCCTCCCTCATTTAAAATCATCACATCAGCAACGAAGATGTCAGCGCCCGTAACGGCAAATTCGATGACCCAAATCAGATCTTCACAAACCAATGGGTGATGTCACACGTTACGTCCAGTGATATATACGGTCTATGATACAATCCTGGAATATCATGGGCCACTGAGTGGTGTATTCATTAAAGGCACTGTCTTGCATTTCAGTTGTATCATTATGGCCCGGGTTACTCCTGGTTGTGGCACACAGTCCATGCCCATGCATCTGGCACATAGGGCAGCCAGTGTTGGCTCAGTGCTGTCCAGTAGGATGACTGCTAATAATGATCTGCCCAATTAATAATGATCTGCCCAATTAGATTGAGTTTGCAAGCCCAACTTGTTGTTGGTCAGCTGCTTGCAAACTCAATTTCGGTTGGCTTGGAAATGTATTCAACTCAATTTGTGTGTGAACCAGCCAAAATGGCCTGCTTGAGGGACCAGTTTGATAAGAATCAGAAGGCCTTGGCTGCTAGAGGAGCAAACATGCCTTGATCTTCAATTATCCCAGACCGGCTGTAAAGTTGTTGTGGCGTATTAAACCTATAATTGCACACTGGAAATCACAAAACTGGAGGGAGACTATTCAAAATGCAAAAAACACAAATAACATATGTTTCATAAAATAGTGTAAGTGTATGGTTTTATAGCAGTCCAAAAAACCCCCTATTCAAAGAAGTAACATAGCCATGTCAAAACATATCACTTTGCAAGATTTGCACTTAAACTCTTCACTAAACTCCTGACCAGATATACACTCACCTAAAGGATTATTAGGAACACCCGTTCAATTTCTCCTTAATGCAATGATCTACTCAACCAATCACATGGCAGTTGCATCAATGCATTTAGGGGTGTGGTCCTGGTCAAGACAATCTCCTGAACTCTAAACTGAATGTCAGAATGGGAAAGAAAGGTGATTTAAGCAATTTTGAGCATGGCATGGTTGATGGTGCCAGACGGGCCGGTCTGAGTATTTCACAATCTGCTCAGTTACTGGGATTTTCACTCACAACCATTTCTAGGGTTTACAAAGAATGGTGTGAACAGGGAAAAACATCCAGTATGGGGCAGTCCTGTGGGCGAAAATGCCTTGTTGATGCTTGAGGTCAGAGGAGAATGGGCCGAATGCTTCAAGCTGATAGAAGGGCAACTTTGACTGAAATAAGCACTCGTTACAACTGAGGTATGCAGCAAAGCATTTGTGAAGCCACAACACGCACAACCTTGAGGCGGATGGGCTACAACAGCAGAAGACCCCACCGGGTACCACTCATCTGCACTACAAATAGAAAAAAGAGGCTACAATTTGCAAGAGCTCACCAAAATTGGACAGTTGAAGACTGGAAAAATGTTGCCTGGTCTGTTCTGATGAGACATTCAGATGGTTAAGTCAGAATTTAGCATCAACAGAATGAGAACATGGATCCATCATGCCTTGTTACCACTGTGCAGGCTGGTGGTGGTGGTGTAATGGTTTAAGGGATGTTTTCTTGGCACACTTTAGGCCCCTTAGTGCCAATTGGGCATAGTTTAAATGCCACGGCCTACCTGAGCATTGTTTCTGACCATGTCCATCCCTTTATGTACCCATCCTCTGACGGCTACTTCCAGCAGGATAATGCACCATGTCACAAAGCTTGAATCATTTCAAATTGGTTTCTTGAACATGACAATGAGTTCACTGTACTAGAATGGCCCCCACAGTCACCAGATCTCAACCCAATAAAGCATCTTTGGGATGTGGTAGAACGGGAGCTTCGTGCCCTGGATGTGCATCCCACAAATCTCCATCAACTGCAAGATGCTATCCTATCAATATGGGCCAACATTTCTAAAGAATGCTTTCAGCACCAGAATTAAGGCAGTTCTGAAGGCGAAAGGGGGGTCAAACACAGTATTAGTATGGTGTTCCTAATAATCCTTTAGGTGAGTGTATGTAACACATTAACAACTTCTTCAGGGATTCCACTTTTTTCAGTTTTCTTGAGGTAAATTATTTTTTATATTATATAAACTGTTCACCTATCTTCAAGCAGTTGTGGCAAAGTATGATTTGGGAATTAAAAGATCTATAACAGATTTATTCAAGCTTTATTATTTCTGGAGGATTAGAGAGATATGACATACAGCATTCCTTTTGCTTTTTATACTTGCCCCACAGACACGTGGGTGTGCTCTAATTCTGTGAGCTATCTAGAGACCTTAAGGAACAATTTGAAAGACTTGTGTTTTCAAGCTAATGGAAAATAATCATATGTAAAAGAATTGTAGACCTGTAGAAGCATATAGTACACTTGTCATTTTAAAGTAAAATGATGTGAACATATGGATCCTTAATAACTACATTATTTTATAATAATATATTTGATAAATCCGTCTTGTATCTGAAATTGCAGTTTGAAAAGGTTGTTCTTAGTACAAAAAACATGCAGAAATGCATTGTTTTACCATTTTTCTATGGCTATGTCACTAATAGGTTTTATTTGACATTTTGGAAAAGCTTTCAACTTTCTAAGGCACATTAAATTCACCTGTATACTAAAATGCTTTCCAGGTACCGTTACACATCTTAACTTTTCAAGTCTTAGAACTTCAGCATATTTAAAGTTACAAGATATCGTTTCATACATAGTTTTTACAAGAGTTTAACATTCCAAGAATGGAAAAACTGCTCTTGCAATTTCAGGATAGTAAGTTAAATTCCTGGGAGCTGCCTTGAATGAACAAATTTTACCCTCCAAGACCATGAGTCACTTTAGGTCATCTTAGTAAATGGTGTATTTTTAGCACGAAAAGAGAACTAGTTCCATTTGTGCAATGCTTCTTCTCAATGAAAATAAATGACAAGTTTTCAGTCGAATCATTTCCTATACGAGAGCAATATTTGTTTTTCAGGAAGAACATTTTGCTGGATGGTTGTCAATATTTAGAGATTATCAGTCAATTGGATCAAAATGGGTAGCCTGAATAATTTGCTGTTGGAACAGCTCTGAATGAGAAATGTTGTTAGTATTCATTGTTACATACTATTATTTACAGTAGTGTAAGTATAGTAATACTTGATGATTTAGGGTAGAGTTATAAAGCATTTGTAATTAAAAGGATTTCCACATATATTTCAATTGTAATCACATTTTTATGACATTTTAATATCTTTGAGTTTGATTTACTTCTTACAACAACCTACTTACATAAATGCTTTCAGAACGTGCAGCTTCAATTTAAAATTAAGTGTTTGATTGATTGATTCTTGAATAAAACTACATCACATGACATATTTCCTTTTATGAATGTTTTTCAAAACCCCATTTCCTGGCTGAACATGGTTTTTAGGGCCCCAGGCATCATCCCTGTTCTTGTATAATGGGAACCCTACTGTTCAACATTCAGCATTCTCAATTTTCTCAAGTATGGCATGATTTAAAATGCTGGTTTACCACAGAAATGTCTCAATGCTGAATTAATAATGTATTAAAAGTAAAGAAGAGAAGAACCACTTCTGTCTAAAATGTATTCATGCCAATGCTTTATTTTTCCTGATAGATCTTTTGCAAATTGTTTTTCCTTAATGATTTACACTGTATCATTTTTTGTATGCTTTTAAAGATCAAATAAAGGCTGTGCTGTGAAGAACACCACAGAACAATGACCATTTCATGAGCACCTTTTTCTCGCAAACCTGGAGTTCATGTCAGTGGAGATAGATGAGAAGTGGAGCTTTCAAAAAACCTTAAAAGGAGGCAGTGACAGGTCAAGCACTAGCACATGGCTCTGACTGAACAACTCTCTTACCCCACTAGCAGAAGTCTAAGGGGGCCTCAGTGGGGGTCGGAGCAGTTGCGCATGTCTCTGCCACAACTTCTCCGTTGATGTAGAGGGTGGCAATTTCTGCCATTTCTGAATACAGCTGAGAGAAGAGTAATGGGCACTTTTCTATTATTACTTGGCTGCCGAGAGTATAAGATGCATTAGTGCAACTGGAACTTGTCCATCTATTGCTCACTCCCACTGACCTTAGCAAGGGTTGATGTGACTGTTTTGTTTGTTTGCACGCTTTCATTTTTCTGATGTTTATGTGTTTTAATGGTCCCTCTGTCTAAAATATCTAGCTGTAGAACCTGAAAAATGATCTCTTGTTTGCAATTATTAACCCAGGGAGAATTCATTATCTGATGAGCGCAGTTACCTGGAAAAGAGACACTTTGTGCCAGGTGTTCAGGGCTCCTTGGTGGGTCAGGGGTATGGATGAACACATCCTCCATCTCACTGAACACAATGAATTACTTATAGGCCACTTAGGCAAACAAGGAATTGCTTTACGCAGGCTTGCATGGCACTAAAATGGACATCTGCTCGTGCAACTCCTGAACTTGGCTGCTCTTCAGTGATAGGTAACCTAACTCTTATCCAGGCTGTGTGGGTAGCTTTCTAAATATAATCTGCTAGTTATCAGTCCAATGTAATCAACAATCATGTTGTTTTTTGATTAACTAAACCAAGTGACATATTGTGATTGCTTTTATACATTTGTTTAACTTTACAATTGAAATACCTTAGAACATAACAAAGCATGCCCAAATTCTTTCTGCATTTGAAAGTCTGTTTCAATTTATAATCTCAATTTTCAAAGGTGATCGTGATTACAATATTCTTGTTGTTAATGTAACTAATAAAATTCATGTTTTTGTAATAACTGACAAATGACATGTAATCAGTGGCTCCCAAACTCAGCTAAATTGCCATATGTTTAATTAAAAGCATTACATGGAGAATAATCTCTTTGATATAAAGGCAACATGACAACTATATTAACAGACCACAGCAGATAACTCAATCTAATGAACTGCCTATGTACTGGTATGTCTTGTGAAGATATAAACTATGACATAGTTTGCATATTGTGTTCTTAGAACAGTAGCTATGAAACCCCACAGCCCTCTGGTCCTGGAGTATAAGTTGTTGTATTCATTATATAACAGACATACACATTCCTTTCCACAGGATACAATGACCATATATCTGTGATAGAAAATCATAACTACTAATGTCTACTCTTGTATTGCATAAACAGACGTGTACATTACAGACAACCACATAGGTATTTCTCCAGTATCTCTATATAACTGCCCTTATTCTTGAAGATGCCACTGTTAGGTATCCCTGTAACATGGCCCAGCCAAGCTGAGGAATAAGACACAATAGAGACATTATAAGGTTTCGGCAGTCATTCAAATTGTGACAGAGTAAAAAAAAGCTGTTGTTACCTGTATTTCTAAAGAAATATTTTTCAGTGTAATTGTCAGATATAGTATTATAGGGACAAAGACATCCGTGATTAAACATCTACACATGCACGAGTACACACAAACACACACAGAACATAGAGACACAAATCAAGCATTTCAAATAATAATTTTTCAGTCTGGAAAGACAGCACAATGGCACTTACAGCACAATGGGCACGTTTTTGTCTGAAAATACACCTCATGTGTATTTTTTTTCTTAGAAAATCACTGTAATGTACAATGGTCATGCTTTTTTTTCAGCTGTCATCTGATAAGTGGGGAAAATCCATGTTAAAGTAAAATTAAGTAAACTTAATTTTCCAATTTCTTTGTTGAGCGTCCTGCAATTTATTACCACTTATTATTGCTGTGAAGGAGGTGGCGCTGACTCTGAGAGGTTCTTTTTGTGAAGGACGCTGATTCAGAAAGACACATGTACAATTGATTGACAGAATGGAGCATTGTAGGAGGAGGTACAAACACAATCCATTCAAATAGCAAAATGACATCATATATAACTGACATTTTTTTCATTGTTGTTTCTGTTTGTCTCTGGTAGATTATGTATTTAAAGTACAGAGAGTAGCTATGCCATATTTTCTGCAAATTATATAGAACATGTGTCAAGACAATCTGTATAGCTATGAATATTGACATTCATGGTAGAAACCTAAAATACAATATATAATGCATGCAAACTGTCAGTGTATATCCTATTTCCCTCTCCTGCTATTAAAAGGTCTACTGTATAAGAGTTGTTCCAAGTAATGTGTGCCCCTTGATATTTTAACTACAAATTACACTCTCTGAAAACAGAAGAAACCCCTTGTAACCCTATTTTGTGGGAGTGTTTGCATTACAATATTTATTTTTAAATAATTTTATATTAAATTAAGCTCTGTTCAATAAATAAAAAATAAATTTTAAGAAATATTCTTAAACAATAAATATTTGCTCTATTTAAAACTAGTCCTTATTTTGTCAAAAAAAAATTAACATAATAATACCTAAATCATAGTATAAAAGCAGGTGTGTTGGCTCTCTATTTCTTGGCTATTTTGGTGTGTTTTTGTGGTGGTGAAGGTGGCGGAACATAAAGCAGGTCAGGCACAGGTCAACCCTGTTGCATACATGTTTTGGTAATACATTTTTTCATTAAGCTTGCATTCAATTTTCCCTCCCTTTTGCTCACAACAAGCTTCCATTCCCAATGTCAGGAAGGGTTTCATGGCTGATTTAAGGTGAAAATGTTAACCCTGTTGATTTGTCACGTAGTAGGTTAATGCTGTTACTTTATGTGTCATTCAGTAGGTAAACCCTATTATTTATTTGTCATGCATTTGGTCAAACCTGTTACTTTATTTGTCATATAGTAGTCAGGAAAATGTATTTTCTGTTATCTTCTTAAGTTGAGAATATACCTGTATGTGTTGAAAATGTGCTGAAGCTAAACTGTTAATGACAGATTGTTAAAATTTGGTTAAATCAACGTTTTTCTACTAAGTCACCTAAATATGAAAATACCTAATTGGTGAAAACACCCAGATTGTGTCTGTCTAATAATTCCATACGTTCATCTTAAATTATAGACTTGGTAGTATGAGCCCTGGCCGGTCATCGGCCAGGGTTCTATGACATATAACATGTTTAACTCTCCTAATTATATCCTTAATCAGATTATAATAGCAGTAATGCAACATGGAGATTCGTAGTAAATGACTAATTTACCACAACTCTTATCCAATTAGCATACAGATCTTAAATCGCCCAACTTCTAATGTAAATATACTACACAAGGAAAGAATACACATATTTTTTATAGAAATCTTCATACCACACCCCCTCGTGTCTTATTGATCTATTGACTGTAGAAACAGTTCCATAAATTAATGTGAAGGCATGTTTATTTGTTTATTTTTCCACTGGTCATTTTTGCTAAATGTTATGGTGGAATTGTTACTCATTCTGAAATAGTCCTCTCTGGGACTTTTGTTATGAAAGGAGGGTTTGTATGTATTTCCCCATGATATGACGTCACGCGTTTAAAATTAACAACCCACCTGTGAGGAAGAGTCGGGATTTAAAGGGATAGGTCCCTAGGATAAACGGAGGAGGTTGTCTTAGGCTACATGGCACAAAGATGAACTGTCACTTGCTGTCGGTTCCAGTTTCAGGGGCACCGCAGAGAGCATCTTTAAGTAGCTATCTCTTAACTCTGTTCTACTCTTGTCGTTTGTATGTTGGTTTCAGGATAATACAATAGATAAGTTATGATTAATTAAACAAACGTAGGGCTATAACAATCGGGTGTTTTTGTCGATTATAGAGTCTACATTATGTTTTGCAAACCGCCTGAAACCCGGCGCTGCTTGATTGACCAAAAAACTAAGTAGGTTAATATTATCTTAGATTTTTAGGCTTTAAGGATTTCGTATAGGCTACAATCTAACGAGATACTTGAGAGTGAGAATGTGCGTTTGAATGCATATAAAGGAGATTCAATGTCAGTAGCCTATAGATCACTGTATTGGCTATCGTATGCGAATGTGTCTGTGTCATCATCGTTATTTCATAAAATTTACATCTTATATTATTTTTTTTGCATTCTCTACCACACTTGCAGACATTAGCCTACACGGGACCAGTGGTAATACGGCAAGGGATCGAGTCCGACGGATGCTGATCATATCAACAGGTAGAAGCGTTGAACTTGTTGAAATGTTTCTAATGGCATTTGCTCTTGTAGCTTAGATTGGCTTCTACTTTCTAATGTGCAATGGAATTAATAAACCTATATTGTATGCGTGTTTGTAGCTTAGCATATATGCCAGTCTCTGTTCTACGATTATGATAATGAACAGAAAAAAAATATATATATATAGACAATCCTCCTTAATCTGTAATAGACTACAATGTGAAATTTTTCTGGTTGCTGCAGAACACTTGCGGATAGGTTATAAATTGATTGAATAAATAATTTTAATGTCATTGTCTCCATGTAGGAATAAGCTTCATTTAAACAGGTAACTATAACAATTATAGGCGATCCTTACCAAATCCAATATCAGCCAGCTGGCTACATTTATTTTTCTACGATGAAAAATCATGTCCCAAGTTGCCTATTATCCAGCGTGTCCTACAACAGGCCTACGTTCATTTTCGTGTTCTTGTATTTGTGTGTGTGTGTGTGTGTATGTGTGTGTTTTGTGGGGTGGGGGTTCAACCTTGAAAACGATATACTACCAACCATACCATTTACAAATATAGGCATATTACACAAGAAACACTTTCTTCTCTTTTAAAGCTTAACGGGGACTTAAAAACAGTCAGCACTTTCAGAACGGACAGCTCCAAGTCCGCCCCTTCAGCAAGGACAGTCGTGGAATATGGCTCACGCAGGAAACTTTTCACAGCAAGGCTAACGATTTTCAGCACCACGGTTTAGTCCAAATCCCCAGAGGTATTGTAGGCGAATGGAAGTTAAATTTTTGACAAACATTAAGTATTTATTGAGCTAATCACAAATGCATGCTTTTATCCAATACAACAGTTTAGTTCGTCCCTATTGTTACTCGCCTCATACTTTAGAGATTTGACATATACTCCTCTCCGCGGTTTATAGCTTTATTTTAACTCTTGTGTCTTTACTGCGGAATTGTTGAACATGCTGCCTGGTAGTTTTGTCGGTAAGCAAAATGTCCCTTTCTACATTTGTATGGAGAAACACATTCCCCAAATGCTGCACCACAATACATAGCCAGTCTGGACACAGAAAATAGCATCATTTACAACAGATGCTCAAAAAAGACATTTTGTGAGTTTATTCCATTAATGCTATTAGATGCAGCTTGGTTACGACTTAATTACGTTCTACTATTGCATGCATGTATAAAGGAATAGTATGACGAATGTTGACTCATTAGCTATTGCTATCTCTAGGGAAAAACATCTGTCTGAATTCATGGATGTGTGATCCCCACACATGCCTTAAATTAAATCAAAACTCCACCGACATGTAAACGCAACCAATCTTTATCTGTTTTGACAGATTGTTTAAGAGCCTAGGCTTTTGTCTTTAAAGCAAACACACGTATTCAACATGTATTTAACAGTAAGCCAGTTGATATGTCAAATAGCATCAATCTTCTGCTGATAAAGATACCCAGAGGGTAAAGTATTTACCCACTACCTTTCTTTGTGCACATTCAGATGGTTTTGACCTTATATTGTGGAAATAAATAAAATAGAGAATCCTGTTTTTGACGGCACTGAACCATTAAAGGAATAATAACAAATGTTGAGTGAATATGTCTGAAGCCAGTAGTATTGAAAGCATCAGAAAGAAGCTCACCATGCAATGGGGTTTTATTTCTTTTGGCAGCAACCCTTAGAAAAATCAGCTATTTTTAAGAACCAGCTCTACACGAGGCCTCCCCGGTTTTATAGAAAATAAAGAAATAATGTCAGGGACATTCTAGAGTGACATCAAAACATGGCAAAATCTGTGTAAGGCGGGAGACATTTGTTGCTTGTTTGAAGTGCAATCACAATCAGCAGGCCCCCAAAACCCAGAGACTGAGACCTCAGTAGGGTCTGAAGGATAAATGCTCGTCCCAGCATAACAAAATAAACCAGGTTCCCTAAGCAGCAGAGTGAGGCAGAAAAAAATGTACATTTATGTACAGTATGGGTCCACACAGTCCTGATAAACAGATGGCATTGAGACTGATTATGTTTCTTAAGTAGGTTAACAGGATTGTAATAAATATCGGTTTAGCTCTTCTGTTGATAGATATTACATGAATCATTACATGCTTCAAAGTAGCATTTTTTTGTACAGCAATATATTTGTTGACCTAAATTATTTAAAAAAGATTATTGACATTTAATAGTGAGATGCTTATGTCCCATATAAAGGAGTTGCCTGTGAATATGCATTTTGGTTGGTGGTTTGTTCAAAATAAAATTATTTGAGACATCTCATGGGTGCTGGCTGTTACAACCAGATTTTCTTCAACAGATTTGAGTGTGTGTAAACTTGTACAATCAAGTTTTGGAAGCATTATATAGAAACATTTTCTTTGTGGAAAGCCAGACTGTAATATGTATATGCTCATAATACACTGTAAACCCGAATAGTAAGCAGGACTCAAAAAAATTAAGGAAACTTATTACCTCAAAAGTTTTGAGTTCTTGAAGTACTTCCTTTTGAGTTCAGAATACTTAAAATACCTTCAAACATTTTAAGTGCACTGGAACAATTATTTTCTGTTTGAGTTCATAGAACTTAAACATTAAAATTTAGTATAACAATGTGTGCAGCTTTACAAACAAAATACTGCCCATCAATGTAATGTTTTTCAGTCTCACTTCGTACATTTTGTTTGGAAATGTTCTCAAAACAGTTAAATGATGGCAAAACACAGTGACTGTTAATTTCATGAACTCAAAAATTTTGAGGTAATAAGTTTCCTTAATTTTTTGAGTCCTGCTTACTGTTCGGGTTTACAGTGTAAGTGAAAAAGTGTGGATTTGGTGTAATTTCTGACAAACAATAAGTTAAACCTTCAAGATGGTATTGTGCTATTGTTAGATATAAAAGACGAATTTCTGTTATTGTGTATGTCACTAAATTTTATTGCATTTTAAAAACATCTAGTATTTAAAAATAGTGAGTAGATTGAACAATTAAATTCTCACTTATCTTCTTAAGTCTTGGGTGTGCATGTGAAGTGAAACAATAAGAATGCATTGTCCTCTGTTGCATTTTAAGTACAAATGTGGGACCTTCATTTGATCAAACCTTGACAAGACACCAAATTTTCAGTTCAGGATATGTAAAACGTGTACGGTAATCGATTTTTGAAAAGGCTTCTGTTTGTAATTTTTAGTGTGAAATAGAATCCCCCCCCCTCTTAGGAACAACAAATATGACAATGAATTATAATCCATGTAATCATTAAAATTGCATGTTGCTGTGGGATTCTTTTCCTGCTTGAAGGAAATTGGCTTCAATTAAGATCCTACATGTGTAAATTCATTGATTTGTGTACAGTATGTGGCAAAGACATTTTTCTATAGCCTCGGTTGTTTTCCGGTTTCTGCGCATGATTTGTGTGCTTCTGTACAAAGTGTGTAAACCCAGCCTGTCTATTGCAACTGTGTTCCTTCATTCTGCTTTGGTTGCTTTGGTTACCATCACTTCGAAGAAGTGTTCCTAAAGATCTGACATGTGTTACCCTAGAGATGCTTCCTCTCGCTAGTTGTCATCAACCTTGGTTCAGAGTTGTACCCGGGTACACAACTGGTTGGAGATGCCGGCTGGAATGCACAAAGCCATACGGTGTCCTGGTGTATCGACTTGAACTGCACATCAAACAAATGCGTCTGCGGCCGAGTCAGATGGAGAATGGACGGATTGGTGGATGAGGAGCAGAGTTGAGGATGATGGAGTATGAGCAATCTCTGACTCGGTCAGAGCCTCCACATCAGAGACGGTACCAGCGAGGGGCTTTGAGTCACAAAGGCTGTAGAGCACACACCTTTTTCCCCACCACTAGTCCCCCTCTCCTCAGAGAGCACTCCCCCACCACAATCCACGTCTCCAGGACGCATCCACTGGATGCATAGCGTGGGGTCACTGAACTCTCACCGTTCAATTCTTCCACCCATGATTGGTGATCGTAGTCCCGATCAAATGCTGCTGTGCTGATTGGCTCTGATAGAAAACTGTTGTGTTCAAACAGAGAATAATGATGATTTTGTGTACCTTCTACAGAAATAACTTACGGTTGATTTTGATAGTGATACATACACATCAAGAGGGGAGTAGGACAGAGCTGTTGGAGCTGAAATCGTAGTCCTCCCAGTCGGCTGAACGTGCTTGATGTCATTTGAAAACAATGATTGATGTTCAATATACAACCATTGTGTTTAATTGTGCCCATTGTGGGATACACTGATTTCCTTTTCATTGTAGTGTCCATGGGGACTGAAGAGCTGTAGTTTTCATTTTACAGCTGATAGAAAAATACATGTATTGATTTGGCAGCAGCCGGAGTTCTGTCATTCTGTTAGAATATTTTGCTCCTAACTTGGCTTCTGTATTTTTCTACTTAAGCCACTTATTTGTTGCTGCCTTGGTTAGATAGCAATATTGTCATCAACTTATTGACTTCAAACCACATCTGACATTATAAGAAAGTGACAATATTTTGTGTAATCCCGTAGTACAGTTTTCTGTTATAGTATGTGTGATGATTTAATGGGGTCTTGACCATTTGTTGTTGCTCACGAAGTAGCTATACCAAAAGTGGCTAATGTGCATCTACCTGTACAACATCTAAAGGCATAAGGCTTCAGTGAAGACACATGCGTTACTATACTTGAGAGCTATTTCTTTTTTGTCATTGACAGACACAGAGGGGAGCAGAACACATTTTCCACCCCCACATCTTTCCAATTTCAGCAATGAAAAAATGAAAACCCATTTCCCACAGGGCTCCTAGAAAAGAGCATGCTCAGGTAATTAAGTGGAGCTACGCTCAGCCCCTTGTCAGGGCAATTACCACAAATCATATGCTCTTACTGGCTCTAATTACAGTAGATCTGTCTGTCTGCTTTTCCTGTCTGCCTCATTCTCCTCATAGCAGATTCACAACAATAGCAATTATGCCATGTGCCATTACATGAGCAACTTCTGTCATCTAAATAGATGTTGCTTGTTGGGGCTGACCACCAATTTGTCTTACAAGGGAAGGGTGATCAAAAATAATTGTATTCATTCAAAAATATTTATTCATTTTAATTCAAGGTGCAACCAAAAGGATTTTCAGTTAGCTGTTACCAAACTCTGTTACATTTTGGCAGTATTTATTTCTTTACTAGGCCTAGATCATTTTGATTTCTTCCAGATGTACAGTAGTGCACACAATTCGAGTGTGACACTGGAACTAATGAAAGTCAATTGCAGGGTAATGTTCATCTTTAGCCTCTTCAAAGCCAGGCTGTTGATTTGATGCTCTTAACCCTTGATATATGGCCTAGGAGATGTTCTTGGAAAGCTCCCATCCCCCAGTGACCATCACCATTAGCCTTGCTAACCCAGAATCAATGAGGCCATGTAAGGCTGGATAGGAGAGAGGACGCCCCTAAGCTGCATACTGTTCCATCAGTGCCTTGGAAGAGATGTTGTACTAATGAATTTAAGGGGTGAATGGACAGCCATTTAAGGTGTGCACATCATCCTCTCTGAAAAGACATGGTCATTTTATGACAAAATAATACAATTAGACATTGAGAGCAAGGAAGATGTGAGCCACCTTAAGCTTAATAGATATGCTCGCAGGGCAGTTATCGTTTTTCTTGGTTCTTCATTTATTCACACAGTGTAAAAAATAATAAGACTGTTGTTTTTAGACTTGAAGTACCCTAAGTTCTTATCTAACCAATGTGCTCACTAAAATGCAAAAATGGATGCTCAATAACAATTGAGAACCGTGTCAGTTTTACAGTATCTATCCTGTATTCA
Organism: Umbra pygmaea; assembly: GCA_016801145.1. Taxonomy (NCBI): domain Eukaryota; kingdom Metazoa; phylum Chordata; class Actinopteri; order Esociformes; family Umbridae; genus Umbra; species Umbra pygmaea. The sequence continues at coordinate 5,997 of JACXGM010011117.1, read as the reverse complement.
TATTATTTTCTGATACGACTGTTTTTCCATGACTCAGACAGCAGTAAATATTAGCTGTTTATTCTTGGGAATTTTACACTTGAAGCAGGCCTGTCAAACCACTCTACGGTTTAAAGGTTCAGCTATCTTTATCTGACATCGTGTCCTTGTGCTCTACTTGTTTGCTACTTGGCCTCCAGGAAAAAAGCATTTTACATCCTTTACTTTTTCTGTGCTCAGACAGAGAAACCTGGTATTATATTATCCAAGTGAGAAGCCAATTAAACAAATGGTCTGGTGTTCCACTGCCGAGCCTGGTCTGCTGCTCCTATACATTATGTCTGTTCGGCAGTTTTGTCGAAGGAAATATTGTCAAAAGCTACATTTAAATGATCACTGCTGAATTTCAGATCAAATCAGATCATGACAAGCCAATCACTTAATTATTCCATATAATATGTACTTTATATTATTATAAGGTTTTGTAAGTTTGGTTATTTGTCGACGTTAGGAATTAGAGTCTGTTTTTAAGAGGCCTCTCTGAATTCTATTTAGGAGACAGAGCAGAGCACCATAACTGAACATTAGTCTTAATTCAACCAGCTCAGGATAGACTCTAACACTGCTGGCCTCCCCATGGTTGCCCGTAGAGCTCCTTTCTGCACACTGTGTCTCATCATTGTAATTGTACAGAATGAAAGCCTTCAATCCTCAACTGGAGAGCATAATTTAACTTGCTTTAATAATACATTACTATTCAATACAGACCCTATTATTTTTCAGCCAGGTCTCCTGAGCAGAGATATAAAAGAACTGCATTTTCACCTCCCACTTTTCCTTGGAGTCTTGAGTAAATGTACAAGTGCTTGCAAAGACAGGTTCTGCCACTCAGAGCGAAAGTCAGTGGTATTCATGTGAACAGTAATAACCATTATATCCAATATGTTTTTTTAATGGGGGAAACCATACCTAATGCAAGCTAATTTCCCTTGTTCAATGTGTCTAAAATTAATATACATTACCTTTCGCTTCTGTAAGTCAGTGGTAGTGTGAAGCTAAAGCCACAGTTTACTTCTCAGCCTAGCATTGGCCTTTCACTCTCCATTCAATACAGTACTCAGTACACTGCTGCCCAATTGTTCGATTCTCTTTGTGTGTGTTAAACCAAGCAGTGCCTAATATAAAATAAATGGACAACGTAACTTTAACTTGTGACGGCTCCACTACCTGAATGCACCTGCCAATCTTGTTATTGTTAAAGCAGACAGGTGATTTTGATAGTTATTGTAACTGAGAAATACAAGATCAACCACCCCGTTGCACTACCAGGCTATTTCTGCATTTCAACCCCCCAAATTGTATTAATTATTCATTTATTTTACACTGTAGAATTACAAGTACATACATTTTAAAAAGCCAGTTATTAAAGTATCTTCGTTAGAAATTCTGGCTAAATAGCTCTTGAGTTTTCCAAGGCTTCTGGTCTTATGTTTATGCTCTAAGCCTCTAAGTCTCTAGTATATTCATATAACAGATTACAGATTTTGTATATCACAATATTGTAAATAGGCCTAACAGACCCAAAACAAATAAGAAGGTATGTTAGTGTAAGACATAAACACCACCTTATTCATCCCTGCATTCATATTAACTCTTCAAGTTTTTCTGGTGAATCATGCATGAAATATCATCCTGGACATTTGTTTTATATTATTCAGTTAGGTTAACATTGTGTAAGTAGTTCACAATGTTGATTTGAATGATTGTGATGGTATAGTGAATGGATTTTAGAGTAGAATTTATCAAACTGTAGTTTTGGGTTGATAAACAGTATCTGAAAACATGCCAGAGCTTTGGTAAGCCCCTGAAACTAATTTCTTTCTCTTTTATTGACCAGCTTCCAAAAGCTGTAGAACATGTATTTCATGATATTAAAAAAAATGTGAAAAAAAGATGTCCTACCTTTTTGCCATTTGAACAGTAATTGCATTAATCTCATGATGAGTTGTGCTTCCACAGTATGTCAGTGGGCAGCGTCTATTAAGAAATACAGTTTTTATGGCTTTTTTAAGCTGGTCACTTGAAAAAGAAAGTAGTTTTGTTGGTGCGTGTTAAAATCCTACAAATACTACCTTTAAAATAATCTACCAGTACTCAAACCAGTCCATCAGGCAGGCTTTAGGACCATGCTGACACCTTAGAGCATAGCAGGGAAGCTTTTTAACTGACTGGCTTTAAAGAGTCACTCTCACCCTCGATTTCAGCTTTGGCACACCCTTTCAAACATTTAAAACATGCTTGATTCACCACGAAAGTGTTCCACTTGCACTATAAGCATATGCCCCTTTTCTCTGGCTTTGCCTGAGAAGATTAATTAATATTCACTACCCACATTTGGAATCAACTTCCATAGAAACTTTTGAGGAGTCACCATGCCACACATGTCAAAGGAAGTGTACTCTACATTATACTGGATCCCTCCCATGGGTGACAAGGCAGCAAAGACATCGGTTTTGTACAAAAGAAATAATGACATTTGCAGCAAACTGTCAAAACGAAGAATAGAATTAATGTGTTTGATTTTAACTAACTCCAAAACATCATGTTTTTGTTGAAAAAACATTTTTGTCCATGTGAGTTACCCTTTAAGGCATATAACCAGCTGCATATCTTTAGTTGGAGATGGTCCGCAAGATAACTTGGGGTTTTGCGTATACCACAGGTGTTTTAATTTCACCAATGGAGTTCTAAAATATTTGGCAAACCGAGTTTATGTTTTTTTAAATACTCATAATGACGTGTTCTGTAGGGAGGGACCTACTTCAAACTGTCGAGTAGAACTTCTCATCTCATCTTCAACTGCTTATCCGGAGTTGGGTCGCGGCTTTAATTGCAATATATTAAAATAAAATAAAACCATTTATTTACATTTTTTATTTTAAGCAGTAATATATTAATTACAATGAAACACTTTATTTGCATTTTTATACTTGTGAAGCCTGTCTGTGTTTCATGAATCTTTTGTTTCTGTGGCTTGAAGTGAATAGTCTATTCAAAGGCATATTCAGTTCATATATTAAAATAATTTGTTGAGGGGTGGGTATTTAAATAGAGAATTTACATCACATTTGTTACATATTTACTAGATATTTACTAAGACCTGTCATTTTGATCTGACTGACAATTTGTGCGGCTCCCTCAACACTTTACATTTTCTGGGGGTGAAAATGGCTCCTCTAGTCATAAATATTGTCAACTCCTAAGGCTATGCAGCTGGTAGTGGGCGTTATAGGACTTAACTCTTGTTTGGGCTCAATGTGCCCACCCAGTCTGTATTACATGTGTCCTCCAGTGAGTGTTTTGTATATACAGTATAGTATCCTCCATTCTGGCTGCAAAGGCATCAGTTTCTTTCCCAACTAGGTTTCTTAGTGAGCCTATAGAAAACAACTGGGAAAAAATTTCTTAGTTAAACAAAATGTTCCATCTCCATGCTATAGCTAATGTTATTTCCCGATGCTGCCCACAGTTTTCAGCCAGTCAGGTTGGAACAACTATGTTTACTGTGGTTAACCTAACATAGCAGGCTTAGCAAGAAACAAGGAGACATTTTTCATTCTGGGGAAGGTGTTTTCCCAACCCTTTATAGCAGTTCAGATTGACTGTTGCCTCTGTGGAGTGTCGATTTCCAAAAAGGAAAAGTTGTTACAGGATCCGGATTTCCATTTCAGCTGAACCAAATGTTCCTGCGGTGGGGCCTGCCACAGATGGTGACCCCTGGCTGAACGCAGCACTGTTTATCATCAGGAAGTAGCATTAGCCACTATGGTATAATGTCACTCCACGGCGCAGAAACGCAAAGCACCTACAGAGCTACTGGGTTATTTCATCCCTTTCAAATGTCACCAAGCTTTTGTTGAGCTCACTGAAAGGTCTTTCTGTCTGTATGTGCACCTGTATATGTACTGTGTTTGTGTGTGTACACATTTATAGTACCAATCACAATCTGCTCTTGTAAGTCTGCTAATATTAAATAAAAATCAGACCTTTTTTGCTTCTATTCCAGTGCCATACTGGTCTGTACTGTCCGTATTGTATGTATGCAGAGAAATAGAAGAGCCAGCTACAAACAGGCAGGCAGACACACAGACAAGACACACAGGGGCAGGCAGGCTGGCAGGCAGGAAGGCAAGCAGGCTGGCAGTCAGGGAGACATACAGACAGACAGGGACAGAGAGCAAACACCAGGTTGCTGAAGTCTCAGCTCTGCTATCTCCATAATGACTAATTTCCTTGGAGTCATCACTCCATTAGCAGCCTGGTGGAAGCTCAGCCTTGTGTATGTTTAGTTGTACTTTACCGCACGTATGGCACTCCCTGACAAATTGTTTGACATTACTCCACGATGATTTGACAGAACCACTTGCATTAAAACAAGAATGCTAGGATCAACCATGTTAACATGCTAAGATCAACCATGTTAACATACTAGGATCAACCATGTGAACTTGCTAAGATCAACGTGTTAACATGCTAGGATCAACCATGTTAACTTGCTAAGATCAACCGTGTTAACATGCTAGGATCAACTGTGTTAACATGCTAGGTTCACCATGTGAACATGCCACAATCAACCGTGTTATCATGCTATGATCAACCATGTTAACATGCTTGGATCAACCATGTTAACATTCTAAGATCACCGTGTTAACATGCTAGGATCAACTGTGTTAACATGCTAGGTTCACCTTGTGAACATGCTTCAATCAACCGTGTTATCATGCTATGATCAACCATGTTAACATGCTTGGATCAACCATGTTAACATTCTAGGATCACCATGTTAACATGCTAGGATCACCATGTTAACATGCTAGGATCAATCATGTTAACATGCTAGGATCAACCATGTTAACATGCTAGGATCAACCTTGTTAACATGCTAGGATCAACCGTGTTAACATGCTAGGATCACTGTGTTAACATGCTACAATCAACTGTGTTTGTCTAGAACCACCACTGTGATCACTGTGTTAACATGCTGTGATCAACCATGTTAACAAGCTAGGATCAACCATGTTAACATGCTAGGATCAGTGTTAACATGCTGTGATCAACCATGTTAACAAGCTAGGATCAACCATGTTAACATGCTAGGATCACTGTGTTAACATGCTAAGATCAACCATGTTAAAAAACTAGGAATAACTGTGTTAGGATCCTACAAGGGCATGTCTGGGAAATAATGCATTTCATTACTTTTTTTGTACTGTAGGTATGTACCATAAAAAATCAGAAATTGAATCAGTCATGAGATAATTCTAAAGCAAAACATAGAAAAAGGATGCAAGGTGTATACAGGTTTATGAATAATCTGCTACCTGGTTGTGTTGTGGCAGTATATTTCTGATTCACAGTGTATCGTTGCTCACAATGTATTGTCATTGTCTTTGACTAGAATGAGAACTGTCTTATAAAAACTCTTCTGTCCTTTTTTGATCTTTACAATAACATTGTCTTTGCTCCCCCTCTTCTGAGTCTAATATAACTCCCTTTAGTGGCTGAGCTTTAGAAAACCAATACATGCAATTTTACTTTTATCTCTTTCATTAAAAACTCTGATATTGTCCCTTCAAGAACTGTGTTTTCAATCTGAGTGTGTTCAGAGGCTGGGGATGTGGCGGAGGAGATAGCGTTTAGAAATGGACAGTGCTGGATTTGTGTTTGTGTGATATGTGCTGTGTTTGGAAAGGGCAGACTCCAGATATTACCACATTATTAACCACACACAAGAGGATCCATATATACATACAGTATAAGACAGCTACTTGCCTTGATGGTACATATATACATACAGTATATGACAGCTACTTGCCTTGATGGTACATATATACATACAGTATATGACAGCTACTTGCCTTGATGGTACATATATACATACAGTATATGACAGCTACTTGCCTTGATGGTACATATATACATACAGTATATGACAGCTACTTGCCTTGATGGTACATA
>JACXGM010011116.1:0-18248 GCA_016801145.1 Umbra pygmaea | reverse complement strand
CAAGTCCAGACCTGAATCCAATCGAGAATCTGTGGAAAGAAATGAAAACTGCTGTTCACAAACGCTCTCCATCCAACCTCACTGAGCTTGAGCTGTTTTGCAAGAAGGAATGGGCAAAAATTTCAGTCTCTCGATGTGCAAAACTGATAGAGACATACCCCAAGTGACTTACAGCTGTAACCACAGCAAAAGGTGGTGCTACAAAGTATTAACCTTTAAAATTTGCACGCCCAATTTTTCAGTTTTATTTTTTTTTTAAGTTTGAAATATCCAATAAATTTTGTTCCACTTCATGATTGTGTCCCACTTGTTGTTGATTCTTCACAAAAATGTACAGTTTCATGTCTTTATGTTTGAAGCCTGAAATGTGGCAAAATGTCGAAAAGTTCAAGGGGGCCGAATACTTTCGCAAGGCACTGTATAAAACGAAATCTAACCTAACTAGGAGGACACGGCTGTTCGTAATTATTAATCAAACCCATTTGCTCAATACCAGCTTCACCCAACCTAAACTCTATTTCTCAGCAACCCTAACTAGGAAGAGGCGTGACTGACCCCTAAAGGGACTCATACACATGACAATATATATATATATATATATATATATATAGTCTGTAATATTGACAACATAGCATTGCAGCATATTGTGGTAAAATTTACCTGAAATTAGGTTTGAGTGACTAATGGCGGTTAGCCGCCTAACAGTCATATTGATGGGCTGCTTTAGCTAGCTGTTTTGGGAGATTTTTCCTAGTAATGATAGTTAACAGAACAGTAACCAATAAGTAGAAGAAATGCAATGTAGCAATAAAATGAGAAAAGAGTTTATACTTTGCTGTTGGGGGTTAGTGCCAAGGGTCAGCTAGAATCTCCTTTTTTAGAATGAATATAAATGATTGTTATATGTTCTATAAACTTTACTCTGTCTTGTTTGGTTTTCCCTAAAAGCTGTGGATCTTGCAAACATTCCGGAGCAGGGACAAAAGTTATACAATGTTAGGAAAGGAACTTACAAAACTATGGAAGAAGTAGATTCACTGTAGAATGCAGATATCTTTAGGAGACAAAAGGAAGGAGGCCTTGAAGTTTACAGCAGTGGGTCATTGGTGTTAAATGCTAATGGTATGGGGGGAAGCAAATCCAAGATCTACTTCAAAGCAACAGGTCTCCTTACATACAGTTGCCAAATGGGAGAGAAAATGCATCTCTTGTCAACATATTATTGGTAGGTTTGAATTAAAAATGTTACAGAACTGACCAATTTTTATCAGTATCAAGTTCTGTTCAATGATGTCATGATGTCTATATATTTTTTGGGGAGTCCTTGTGGATTGGACTTCTCTCTAGTGGCCCTTTTCCACCGCAGGAACTTTTCCCAGGAACTAGGGACTTTGGGGTGGTACTTTGGTCGAAACACGCAAAGCGCCCAGGAATGAAATAAACTTCTGGGTAGATTTTTACCCCAGTAAGAAGTACCTCCTCGGAGGGTAGTACTTTTGAAAGTTCCTGAATTTTAGGGGGTTGGACTTTCGCACAGAACATGCTGATTGGTTGGTGAACGTAGCTTTTCGATTGGTTGAATCCATGCTGAATTTTTCATTGCAACCACCATTTTTAAAACTCCGCTACCGTGCAAACAGTAACAGTTTTATTAGCGAATTCAAAATCATTCAATTGGAAATTAAAAAAATACGACAGTTAAACCGACAACGAGGTTCAGGCTTCACTGTGCATTTATGCTGAGGATGATATACAGCAGGAGCTGGAAACGACGATCGTAATGAGAAAGTGTATCTCAAAATATCAAGTCGGTTGTGTGCGCTGGGCATTGTTCACACAGGAAAACAGTGCAAAGAGAAGCTAAAAGAAATTAAAGCAGAACTACAAAAAATAAAGGACCATAACAACACTAATGGTTCTGACTGGTACACAAACGGTTACTGGGTAACACACCTTCCTTTTTCTGGGAGAGCACAAACAACACCCGGCACATGCGTTGTTGGAAGCTAGCCAAGAATCCGAAGACCAGTTTGTTGAAGGTAAATAATATCATGTCAAAATAATATTCTGTTAAACTTTATTGTACTTTTCAAAATGTACTTTTCTCATTGTATTTTTCCGATGAATCAGCTGCCGACAGAGGTCAGCATGTTTCTTGCGAGCACCAGTAGCCCTCATCCCTAGTCTACTTCTGAAATGCATAGAAGCTGAGGTACAAAGCCATGATGTCTGTTTAAAGAGAAAAATATTATTGTATTATGATTCGTAATCTCAATGGGTTTAGGGGTTTGTGCTACTTAAATGGTGGGTTTCTACTGTGTTGTTTTTTTTGTTGATTGTTTCCGGTGACTATAGGAAACAACAACCCTACACAGATACTGTACATAATGTAGCCTATCTCGTCATATGTAAAGAGAACATTTGCTAATATATATATTTTTTTTATATAGCTCACAAAGTTACCAAGCTACTCAACTACTGCTCAAAAAATCTACCCACCATCAATGCAAAGCATGTATTTGACCATAACAACATCAATAAATTAGATTAACCAATATTTGTAAATGTAATCATACCACATAACCTACAGTAATCACCCAGTACACTAGCTTACATAAAAACCAATAGCCTAAAATCAACATTTCAAGACAATTTCTATCCATTTCCAAATGCTTGAAAATAACACAACAATAAAAACAGACATGTGTAGGATGTATTATTGGTGCTCTAAATCTTTTGCAGGGGTTGAGGGAGGCCATGTTTGATGGGGAGGGTTATAACTATGCATCATTCCTTTTAATTTCATTTTCAACATTTTCAACATTTTAATAAAAAAAATATTCTTCAAATGAAGTACTAAATGTACATTTTTTGTTGTCTATATTTTGATTTACAGGAAAAGGGATTCAGACTTCCTTGAGGTGCTGAGGAGCATGAATGATGAAAATAGAGCCATACTGCAACGTGGACACTAGCAGTGAGACCAGTACATGCAGCTGATGATAGCCCAACATGCTGAGGAACGAGTGCTGTGGAGGAAAGTTGGCATTCCAGCAGGAGGAAGCTGAAAGAAGCAGACGGCTTAGGCGGGAATTCCAGAATGGGTTTCTCTCTGTTCTCATAGTTTGCACAGTCCTTTAAGAAATAGGCACAATGCCGCTTGATGTTGAACACTGGTTATATTGCAATTCATCATTTTATTGAAGTCAATGTCCTTTTAATTTGCATGCAAAAAGAAGTTTTTAAGCTACTGTTTTAATTGCCGGTCAGGTGCTACATAATTGATATCCTACTATTTATTTCCTTCACCTTAGAAGCTCTAACAATGTTTACACCATACTGCTGCTTACACTATACTGTACATTACAGTATATTATGTACATAATACTGTATGCGTAGATCAGGGGTCTGCATCTGGTGGCTCTTCAGCCCCTCTGCAGTGTCTCCATGTAGCTTTGAAAATATATAACATGGAAATAAACAAGAAACAGACATCTGTTATGAGAGGAGCACAGAAGGGGGGTTGTAACTTTGTTGATCTAAAATGTCATAAATGCAATATAGTTGTACTATATAAAAGCTGTGTTATCATCATTTTATGGGTCAAATAGGTTTGAATGCACTTTTGATGGTAAAGGTTGCAGACCCTTGGTGTAGATACCTTTATAGCCTGTATACATACACCTGTTTGCATACTGTCAATTTCCTGATTGATCAAACTCTGCCCATACCCTGCACCTTAAAATGTGAAAAATGTTTAAAATTTGTTAATTTATTCACAATTGAGACATGCAACAATGGACAAAAATGAATCCTTGTTTGGTATGCACTTACTTGCCAATAAATATCTTTCTAATTACATGTGTATAGACAAACATACTGTTTCACATACCAAATTGGAATAACATGTACTATGCCCTGAGACAGTAGTCTCAGGCAGGCAATTTGACAAATTGAACAGCAATATCCACTGTATTTAAACCAGGGTAAGGTTAACCAGTTAAGTTAAAATTTGCACAGTGTAAGAAGAATGATTTTACGTTATCATCTTTATTGAAAAAACTAGTGTATACACCATACTTTTGCTACACTGCATTCAAAAACTTTAATAGACCAGTACGTGCATCTACACCCTGATCCTCGACAGTGAATGGCAGTCATCCTGGTTTGGTGTACTGGAAACCCATTCTCTGTTTCATCAGCCACCTCTTCAAAGAATAGGCTGTATCACCAAGGTTAGTTTTGGTATTTAGTTTTGGTAGCGGGTGTAACGTTTCCCAGTTCCCCTTCCATGGAAACAGCCACTTCCTTGGTCAATGCTTCTCAGAACTACAATTCCCAGTCACCAGTTCTACTTCCTGTGGACTACAGCTTCCCTAGTCATGCCTCCTCAGAACTACAGTTCCCATACCCGGACTCAATTATCCTGATTTACCACACCTGCTCACTCCATGTTGTATATAAGCCACACACATCCATAGCCTCCTTGCGAGGTATTGTAAGTACAACTCTTTACTGAGCATTCATTCATTCATTCATTCATTCATTCATTCATTCATTCATTCATTCATTCATTCATTCATTCATTCATTCATTCAAGTGTTGTTATTATGGTCTGACCTCTGCATTGTTTTGGTGTATTCTGCCTGTGGATTTCCCTGTTTTGTACTTTTGCCATATTAGCTATTCCGGTTTGACCTCTGCCTTGTTTTTGGAGTATTCGGCCTGTGGATTTCCCTGTTTTGTACCTCTGCCATATTACTAATAAACATTGTTCTTTTCTTCATTTTGGAGTTATTGGAGTCATTACAGCGGGTTTCACAATTATACTCTGTCCATTTAGCCTTTCGTTTGCGAGCTGACCAGATCGTCTAATACAGATTGTATAAGGTACTAAAATAACAAGGACCTCTTTAGCTAAACAATACATCACAAACAAGAACAGCATAGCTTGTATATCCTCCATACCTCTGGTTGCAGTGTCGCACAAACACTGATTCTTGCCCGGCACTTTGTAATGACGCTTTCGTTGCTCTACATTTCTGCCGCTTCCGGGGCCTGGGAGGAGCCCTCTCGCGCAGTGAGCATGTCACCGGACTAATTTGCCTAATCTTCCTGGTACTTTAGACCCCCGGTCGGAACACAAACTGCTACGTCTAGAGGGACAAAAATGTCCCCCTTAAAAAAAGTTCCTGGGACAAAATGTTCCGGGTATTTCGGTGGAAAAGGGCCATAGGCTAAAGATGGGAAGTCAGACATATAAACATTAAAGTCTTATTTGCTCTAATTATCATATCTCAAGGACTCTGAGTGCAATTATTTAATCACTAAATGCATAAAAAATATACAAAACTTTTCACTGTATCATACCTCGAAACAGCGCCATTATCTTGTTTACTTTTTGTACATTCAGATAATGTCAACAACGGTAAATATTTATCCAGTCAGATTCTCTTCAAGTGCTTCGAATCAAATGACTGACGGCAGTTGAGGGCAATCAAGTGTACAGCAAACATGATGATCACAGTGTACTATCATTTATTATAAAAGAAATTACTTGACAGCAATGCGAAATGTAATCAATTTATGTTAAGAAAATGTCTGTTCTTCATTAAGTATACTTTCATTGTACTATTGCACACAGAGGCTTATACTTCAATACATTAGATATACAATAAAATAAATATGTAAAAAGCAAGTGCATTAATTTCTGGTACATCAATGCAAGAGTAAAAAAGTACATATAATAAAATGCACTTACCGTACAGTACTCAGGGCCGAATTTACTAACACTAGCGCAGTTTGCGCTGCGTCTGTTTATGCGCGTTCGGTAATAGCGCACGCTATCCTTCCACATTTAACGTAGTATTTATCAAACCCGATACCCATTACTCAATCAGCGCATACTCCGCCCTCCATCAGCGCGCCTCTAAAAGAGCAAACCATGGGCCCGTATGTATCTATCATGGATCTCCCTACGGGAAAAAGAAAGCGCAAGCTTAAATTTAGTGAAGAAGAAATTAACATCTGAGTGCATGAAGTAACAGCAAACCTGATATATTTTACATGGCAGAACATCCACACCCTCGGAAAAACATCCAATTTCGATTTCCATAACAAGTTAAATCAACTCATTATCATCTACACAGAGAGAAGTGGAGGAGGTAAAAAGAGGAGAACCGGTTCAGCATAGATACTGCTGAGATCTCTGTTGAGAATGAAGGTATGTGTGGCTTGTAATGATACTGTTGTGTTGGCGTTTGGGATATATGCATATGTTTAGCCTATATCATTGATATGTAAAGCCAACCGATGTGGTTAAGTAATTAAATAGTGCTATATAGGTCAATAATCGCAAAATTGCTTTTCAAAAATGGAACAGATGGAGGCATTTGTCTTTATTTGTGCCAAGTGTATTTGATGCTATGTTTGGAACTTGTTGCTGTCACTGCTGCCATTGATGTAGCTATATTTGAACACACAGGAAAACGCGCTTGCTGGTTTAGACCTGCTTTTAAGATGCGGAAAATTCCCCCCGCAGAATAGAGGCGCGCTTTTACTGGCAGTCTTTGTAAATACCACGGAATATATAATAGGCGCACTTTACGCGTATCCTCCCACCTTTTTGGGTGGAACTCCCAATTTTCCCATGACCCTCCAACGAATGCATAAATCTGCGATTTTACCCAAGTGCGCCTGGTTTGTAAATTGCCTGCATCGGTTACATCCGTCTTTGCGACCAATTAGCGCCTGGAAACAGTCGCAAACAGCTTGATAAATCTAGCCCTCTGTGTTAAATCATCATATACTAAATTTCATGCGATTTGAAATGCAGGTGCAGTTTTTCAACTTAACACAGTCTATGTGAAACCATTATCAGGACAAGAGTACTGTACATTTGTTACTTTTACTTTTTATGGTGTCAGCAAAAATAATGATAAAGATTTGTGTCTGTAGTAGTTGTCAGCATTAACCCAAGTATTTTTTTTATTTATAGGCAAGGACATTCAGTAATTCAGTTATTCCTGTAAACAAATAAGCAATGGAATTATTAAAACTTTAACATTTTAATAAAGCAATAATTGGGCATATGCTCATGTCTTTCTTGTCGCCAACTTCTTGTACAATGGTTGGATGTGCAGCATGGGGGTGTACCGCCCAATTCAGAGAAGGGGGTCAGGATGTTTGGCTTCCCTGCAGAAAGTGAGAGTAGGAAGAAAAGGTTAACCAAATTGAGCAAGAGGAATTGGACTATCACAGGAGACGCCAACAACAAGACATTATGCAAGGTAGTGATGTGAGGATATTGTGTCAGTAGCATTTATAAAATACCCTTCATGTAAAACACCAAATATGGTGCAATAAACAACTACAAGATATGATCATATAGGTATGTTCTTGGGTTATTTCTAACATTACTATTACATCGAATTTCTACAATAAAATACTAACATTGCCTAAAATATAATTATAACTTAACCCAAATGTAATAATACAGTAATTCTTGTTTTAAAGTAATTGACTTCAACAGTACTCTAATCGTTTTAAAAACAGAATAGGCTAAAGTGTTAACGGTTGACGTTAGCTACCCAGCTAGCATAGAGCTGGCGGGACACAGGCGGACCAGCAGAGGCAGAGCTGGTGGTCCGCCAGGTGGTTTGCTCATCGTTTAACCAGCGGTCCACTGTCGGCCAAGAGGTCCACCGGCAGGTGAACTGTGTTTTAGAACTTGAAAAATAGTCTAAATTAAAAAAAGACAAGGTTGTTTCTTTATTATAGATTTTAGAACTGAATTCAATTTTGAATTTTAAAGTGAAATTAACTGTGTTTGTATTGTATTTGAATGTTGTTGTAACCAAATTTATAAATAGTTTAAAATACTTACAGATAGAAATCTAGAACATAAGCCTAGCCTAGGATATAGCCCATACGCAGCTGATGGACTAACTGGAACAACAGTATGAGTGCGTAGGATTCCCGCAGGATCTCTGTCTAAAACTCTGCTCACCCGCCAGAAGACCGCTCATTCGCCAACACTCCCGCTGTCGGACCGCCTTTGAAACGATGAGCAAAAAGCTAGCGGACCGTGAGCTGTAACCGTCGGTGGTCCGCCAGCTCCATGTTTGCTGGGTAGTTTTCCTCAAATATAAAAATTCATACATTTTATTAACTTACGCTCAATAAATCAGCTAAAATGCGTCTGTAATGCAGGTTTCAAAAGTAATTTGGATTTTAAAGTTATTACCTCAGTAAGGAGCTGATGAAACAATGCTTCTTTACGGCGACACGGGTAGTAGCAGAATCCATGATAGTAGCCAAGGGCATAGGAACGAATTTGATATTGGGGGGGGACAAACAATATATTTTTCAGAAATTTTTCTTAATATTGGGGAGGACCACATTGCCTGTCTGTAACATTGGGGGGGACATGATTTGGAACTTTTGAGGGTCTCCATGATTCGCCATTGCTGTAAAAAAACTGACAGATGAAGTGAACGGAGATGACACAACTCTCTCAATGGCTCTGCTCTCACTGAGTGAGCGAGCTGCCTGATTAGCGAGATAGTAAAATAATTAGACCTACTTCAAGCAATTTAGGTACAACATAGAGAAATTATAGATATATTTTAGATTTTTCCCCTTCGCCTGTGAAAGTTGGACAGCTCAGCACTCTTGTCTGTTCTCTGAATGACTCATACTCACAAATATCCATTCCACAAAGACAATTGTGCATGTAATTAATATGCCAGGCATGCAATACATATTGTGGAGTTTATTTATAGGACAATATATTTATTCCTATAAAAAATGTGCCTCTGCCTCTCTATTTTATGCTATCTGGATATTAGGGGACTGTAGCATGTCGACATATTTTGTGGTGCGGAATAGATCCTCAAACAGTGAGCGATTTCTCATTAAGGGTGTTAATGACTTAAATTAACAACATTAATCTAAAGATATTTTATTTTCACTGAACGACTCCAAATGATCGGAGGAAGACGAGTCGTTTGTTTTTTATAAACTAATGTATGCAAATTAATATTTGTATTTATGTAAACCGGTAGTTCATTCCACATGTTCTATTTTTAAACCTACACTAGTTTGAAGTCAGCTAAAATATGCTATCATGTAAAATGGGCCAAATAAGGTTGAAGTGTATTTGATGCCATTTAACAAAATGTGGCCCATTTTAGCTGACTAGTATTACTTTGGAACATTTCTTTCTACCGACTCAAGAGCCAGGCATCGTGGAGTTACTATCATTCAGTAGTTTGTTTGAACTGCTGGTCCCGATGCTACAGCAGATTTAAGCACAGTCTATCGTGCGCTGATAAAAATGCAGCAGGCAAAATAGAACATAGGATATGTTCAAAATGTATGTAACAAAAATGTATACAAAAACTATGTTTTAGGCAACATTAGGAATTAGCATATTGGATTATTATAATAGACTGAGATCATTTGAATTTGAACTGGATACTTTGTTTGGCCGAAATGGTGTTTGAAAACCAAACATTTATTTTCTGTAGGCTACACAGGTATTTGTGTAGGGAGGGGCGTCATTTAATAAAATAACCTTTCCTATTTTTTAATGCATTGCTTTATTATGCAGCTCTTCGCTTGGTTTAAAAAACTCAATGTGACCCTCAAGCAAAAAACTTTGCCAACCCCTGCATTAGAAGATGGGTACACTGTGGTCATAAAGGGATGGTCAGCAACAATACTCAGGTAGGCTGTGGTATTTAAACAATGATCAATTGGTACTAAGGGGCCCAAAGTATATCAATATAATAACCCCTATACCATTACATCACCACCCTGAACTCTTGATAGGCAGGATGGGTCTTTTCCAATTTTCTAATGTCCAAATTTGGTGGGCCCATGCAAATTATAGCCTCAATTTCCTGTTCTGAGCTGACAAGTGGCACTCGGTTCGGTTTTGTGCTGCCGTAGCCCATCTGCTTCAAGGTTCAACATGTTGTGTGTTCAGAGATGCTCTTCTGAATATCTTGGTTGTAATTAATGGTTATTTGAGTTAATGTTGCTTATACTGTTGCCATATAGTGTTACTATTTTCCATATTATTGCTTAGTATGTGGCCTTCCAAATCTAACTTTGTCTTAAATCAACTGATATTGAACATGATTTTTTGTCTTGCCTTGCTCAGGGATGTTCAACTACTTTTTTCTTTTTTTCTTATATTTTTCCAATTTTCCTCCTTTCCCAATTTCCACTCTAATCCTGCCTTGTCAGCAGCTCTGCAACTCCCTGTACAGATATGTGGGATGTCGATGGGCACGCACATGATTCATCCAACCATAGATAGCCCGAGCTGCCGTTTCTTTTTCGCACTGTTCACCCAACACGGAAGACTTTAGTCAGATGATGAGGAGGATGATTTAAGTCACCGACTATACTTCTGCGACTGAATTTACAGGCGCCTGATCTGAACACAAGGAGTCACTGGAGAGCGACGTGGCAGTTTATATCAGTGGTTCACAAGCTTTTTCATGATACGGCACACTTTGGTGGGATGTTGTAGCTATGGATATTGCCTTACTTGAATGGGTTGTAACTAGTAGCAGGTTTCTAAAACATTCATCAAATTCATGATGTGGCAAAAAATGACACACTCAACTCTACTCACTCGCTTTCACAAAAACACACACTTGTCTCAGCCCGATCTGTATGGGTGTGCATACTGGACAACCAAGCGCATTTGAAACAAAGTGTGCAATGTCAAAACTAAGCAATTGTCTATAGTTTGGCTGTGGTTCTTAAAACCTTTCATCCTGCGTTACTGTCAGCTTGCAAACATGCAGAACACTGCGCGTGATTATGCAACCTTGTCAGACCAAAAAACATTATATTATATGCTTTTAACCTTGGATCAAACGACCCAGGACTGTGTAGTAAAGAAAAACAAGTGCACAGGCAATGCCAACACAACAATCTTTCACTTTCTCTAGTTCTATTTTGCTTACAAGTGGACTAAACATAATTCAGTAAACACCAAAATATAGATGTTTGATTGAAATACAGCAGAGCATTACATTCACCACACATATTGAAAACATCCTACCTTCATGCAATCTCTTGTCAATTCCCCATGGGCCATTCAAACTATACTGACTGAACATTTGTGTATATGTAGGGCTGCTGAACAATTTTTTTGCAATAAAAACAAAAAATAATATGATGGGCATACAGTATACCCAACTAGCCTATTTATAACCTGTGCGAATCCGTGGCAGAAAGTAGCTATGGTTTATATGGGATGGTGCTTGACATTTAGGTACAGACACGCAGATTTCAGTGGCATAGCGTGCTTGTCGACTGCAGGTGCGACCTTAGTTCCTCCACTGTCCAATCAGATCATAGGCTGAAGGAGATTTGAGCATGTGATGTCAGATTTTGTTCTCAGAAGCATGATCCTGGGAAATCCTCAATGAGAATGAAAATAACATTACAAACAAAGTGCTGCATAGATTTCCCTCCCAAAAAATAACACATCCGATTTTGAAATAATTCACGGTACACTTGGCAAGTCCTCAAGGCACGGGTTGAAAACCTCTGAGAGATAATATGACCTATCTAACCCATATTCCGGGCAGGGCTGTGCCAATTTTGCTCTGCCTCGAGTAGGAGGCCCAGGGAAAGTCAGAGAACCCATGGTCAGGGTCGAACCCATTGTGACATAGACTGTCCTGCAATGCAGCGACTTAGCCCGCTATGCCATGCAGATCCCCATGATAAATGATTTACTTGGGTAACACTTTATTTTGAGAGTCCATCTGTAGATGCTCTACATATTATCTGCATACTGTCAACAACATTTTAACAAACTATCTACTAACCCTAACCCTAACCTTAACCATTCCCCTTATGTTAAACCTAACCTTAACCATTACCCTAAAACATTCTAAACTTACCCCTACCCTTAAAATACACAATTAGTTGCTTATCAAGAGATGGTTTGTTGATAGTTTGTTGATAGTCATATCATCAACAAACTATCTGTAGAGCACATACAGATGGAATGTCAGACTCTCCAAATAAAGTGTAACCTTTACTTGTGTTTTAAAACTTACAAGAAGAAATAGTATTGTAAATATAACTAATTACTCGAAATGAGAAACTAATGCTTAAGGTTACTAGTTAATACAAAAAAGTAATCTGACCCCAACACTGCTTGCAAACATGAGTAATCACCTCGAAGCCTTCATGCCAGTTATTTTATTACATGGCTAGGTGGGTACAAACTTTTACCCACCAAAATCTACCCGTGGTGGGCGTGTGTTCAGACCCTTCTGCATACCATAAGGAAGTGGTCCTCAAAGCCATGCCACATAACAGATTTATACCAGAGATACATTAGCACACATGAATCAACTTGTCAAATAATCATCCAGCCTTACCTGCTTGAATCAGGTGAGCTAGTCCCCAGGAGAGGTTTGAGAATCACTGCTTTAAACTACAAATATGATGTGTTGTACTTTTCGTTGTCCAGTCCTGTATAAAGGTTGTTGTCACTTTAGCCAATGGTTTAACCACTTACTGGAGCAACCGTGTCTGGAGTAAAGATCATATTTGCCTGTGACTTTTCAAAATATAAGCTCCAGGATTCACTTCAGAAAACTTTTAGCTATTGACACAATGATCATTATGTTAGAGATGAGCTCTTTAATTCCATTGTTTTTACTTAAGGGCATGGCAGTACTATAAAACTTCAACGATATAATCATATAAAATACTCTATGAAGGTTAAATTGAAAAATGTTTGCAAAAACTTTAATTCCTACATTTAAGATGTATATTTTGAGGCTAAAATCATAGTTCATGTACATGATTCCACAAATTCCATGAATCAGACTATACCATGATATAAGTGGAAATATCTTAGTAGTACTATAGTAGCACCATAGTATAAACCTTGCAATACCTGTTTATTCTTAAGTAGAATGGCAGAACTTTGGCAGTAACTTCACATCTTAAGGCTAACGCTATTGTACATCTTCATGGTTCACACTATACTGCGGAAGTAGAACAGAAGATCGATGGTCTAAATTATGCAACACCATAACGTTGGGATAATGCCTGCAGCCATAAGGCTCACTACCCCACTCATATTTTCTCTCAATGATGAGTAAAAGACAAAAAAGACAGTTTCCTGGTTAAAGTTTTATGACCAGAAAGGGGGATGTGAGATTTCCAGGCCAGATACTAGGTACCATGCTGGACAGCATTGGGGGCTGGAATCCCTTTGACTACTGAATACATCTCTATATCATCATTGCTCTCTCTTTCCTGCAAAGCAGTGTCGGTCAGTTAAAATACATTAAAGGAAGGAGTGTATGAGAATGACTTTTTGTCAGAATTCATCAGGGGAAAAGAGAGCGAGATTGATAGAGAGAGGGGGAAGATGACGGGCTGCGCTGCAATCTCTCTTCCATTTGCTACATCTTCTCCCCCAGTTCAAGGACATTGGACCAGTGCACCCTGTAACAAAATTAGATTACTAAGGATTGGAGGAGTTCACTTCCTCAATCGTCCTCAGTGGCTGTGAAAATCCTTGTGCAAAAGACTTGGAAAAATCTCCCTATAGGATTTGGGAACTTCAAAGCTGCTACCACAGCGACCATCAGCTGCTACTAATATGAACATTGTAAAAAGAATTGTCTGGCTCATCTTGTGGTTGGATGAACCATGTGAGCGCCCCTACCATCCCACATCTCTCCAAGGAATTATGGAGCTGCCAAGGCAGGGTCAGTAGGAATTTGATTAGACTAATTAAGAGGGGAGAAGAATGGGGGGTAAAAATATATATATTAAAATAATGATTCTCTTTTGCCGGCGTCCGTGATTTCCAACAAGAATGTCAAATTTGGACTCGTCGGACCATAGAACACTTCCACTTTGAAATAGTCCATTTTAAAAGAGCCTTGGCCCACAGGACATGATGGCGCTTCTGGACCATCTTCACATATGGCTTCCTTTTTGCATGATCAAATTTTAGTTGGCATCTGCAGATGGCTATGCAGATTGTGTTTACCGAAAGTGGTTTCTGGAAGTATTCCTGGGCCCATTTAGTAATGTAAAAATTTGAAGTAGGGTGACCCTTTATTTTCCGGGGAAAGCGCCGTATTTAAATCCGTTTCCAACTGTCGCAACGTACGAATTTGTATTTTGTCTGGTATTATACTTGGTTGTTTTTTATTGTTCCAACATACTGGCCAATAGAATGTGACAATATATCATGATTTGCCATGCCTGTCAATCTTTAAGATCTTCATTCTATACAGTCTAACTATGATTTAATAATGTTTTAGTTCCCACAAGCTGCCAAGCCATAGCACCTCTGCACACAAATTGTAGCTAACGTTAACTGAATTGTAACAATTGTGTTTTGAATTCTGATGCAATAGGCTACAGTATATTTTAGCTGAGAGTTAGCTAAGAGAACTAAATAATCCAGCTTTAATGCATACTGCTACATTTTTGGCAGTCAGGATCATTTTAAATTATAAACAATATTCAAGTCTGAGGGATGGAACGTCATATATCTACTGAAGCGCTCAAATGTTTAAATCAAATTTAAGCAAAATACACAAGTATTCACAGCCTCTGCTCAATAATTTGTTGAAGCACCTTTTGGCAGCCATTACAGCCTTGAGTCTTTTTGAGGATGATGCTACAAGCTTGGCACAGCTATCTTTGGGGAGTTTCTCCCATTCTTTGCAGGACCTCTCAAGCTCCATCAGGTTGGGTGGGGAGCGTCGGTACACAGCCATTTTAAGATCTCTCCAGAGATGTTCAATCAGGTTCAAGTCTGGGCTCTGACTGGGCCACTCAAGGACATTCACAGAGTTGTCCTGTAGCCATTCCTTTGTTATCTTGACTGTGTGCTTAGGGTCGTTGTTCTGTTGGAAGATGAACCTTTGCACCAGTCTGAGGCCCACAGCGCACTGGAGCAGGTTTTCAGTAAGGATGTCTCTCTAGAGTGCTGCATTCATCTTTCCCTCAATCCTGACTAGTCTCCCAGTTCCTGCCGCTGAAAAACATGCCCACAGCATGTTGCTGCCACCACCATGATTCACTGTAGGTATAGTATTGGCCAAGTGATGAGCGGTGCCTGGTTTCTTCTAGACATGATGTTTGCCATTCAGGCCATGGAGTTCAATCTTTGTTTCCATCAGACCTTCAGGTGCCTTTTGGCAAACTCAGGAGGGCTCTCGTGCCTTTTACTGAGGAGTAGCTTCAGGCTGGCCACTCTACCATACCATAGGACTGATTGCTGGAGTGCTGCAGAGAAGCAAACCTTCTTCTGAAAGGTTCTCCTCTCTACACATGGAGACGCTGGAGCTTTGTCAGAGTGACCGTTGGGTTCTTGGTCATTTCCCTGACTTAGGCCCTTCTCCCCCAATCGGTCAGTTTGGCCAGACGGCCAGATCTGGGAAGTGTCCTGGTGGATCCAAACTTCTTCCATTTACAGATGAGGCCACTGTCTTCATTGGGACCTTCAATGTTGCAGATATTTTTCTGTAATCTTTCACAGATCTGTGCCTCGATACAATCCTGTCTCGTGGCATGGTTTGTGCTCTGACATGCAATGTTAACTGTAGGACCTTATATATGCAGGTGTTTGCTTTTCCAAATCATGTCCATCAACTGAATTTACCACAGGTGGACTCCAATCAGGTTCTGGAAACAGGATGCACTTGAGCTCAATTTTGAGTGTCATGGCAAAGGCTGTGAATACTTATGCCTATGTGTTTTTTTTATTTTTAATAAAGTAGCTAAAATTTCTAACACCCTTTCACAATGTCATTATGGGTTATTTTTGTAGAATTGAAGGAAATAATGAATTTCGTCCATTTCGGAATAAGTGGTGTGACACAGCACTTTTAAATTACATTATAACAATGACATAATATTTTATCACTGACTCTGGAAACGAACACGTGTACAATATTTTTGTTTTGTATGATTCTTTACGTATCACCATCAGAACAGCCTGCAGTTGTACTGCTTCTATGTCAATCTAGCAAATTCAAATGCTAAAACGTTACGCTACTGTTCTGAAATTTCTGTGTTCCACAAATCAGTGGCGTGCCACGGGTGTGCCAGGGTGTGCTTGTGCCACCCAAAGAAGCAGCGGCACACCCAGAAATCAGATGCATAATGCACTTGTTGTTATAGCCTTGACAAAACGTTTCTTGTTCTGTAAACCTAGGCTCTTATGGTGTAATTATAAAATGTGTTAATTTTAAAATAAATTCTTAATTATTTTTGTTAAAAAACAACATCCAGTAGGCCTACACATTTAAGTTTATGCGTGAAAATAGCCACCAACGTGACCCCAGCGAATATCATTGGAGACTAGCAGTGTAGTAGAATAATTATGCATTAGTTAGCACATTCAGTAGCTAATTACTAATCTTGAGCCGTTTGTGCCAGTGCAGTGCGATACATTGAAGTTGTGCGCTTACAGTTCCACAGACTTTATGCATAGTGTTGCATTTGTTTGTGACAGGTATTTTAATGTAGGCTATGGTCTGTTTGATACTGACCAAAATCAATGTATCTCCTTTCATTGAAGAGACAGTAGGCTACATACACTTACTATTTACTTCTCAGAACTTGTTAAACAACAAAGTATTGTAACATTGATTAATTTACACACCCTGTACATTTTTTGTTTGCTCCCATGATCGGTCAACACTGTCAGGGGTGGAAATGAATGAATACAATAAATAAAATTGTTATACACGATCAGCATGAAGCAACACATTGGTTTAATGGAATGCACAATTGTAATTATATTCAATGATATCGATGAGCGTGAGGCATTTATAAATAGATGGCATTTTTTCCCAGCTTTTCTTCCTGCTTCATGCCTGAATTATGTAAGCATTAACACACTCCATACTGTGCGTTGCCAGGGAATAACCGCACACCTCAGCAGTGTAGAAAGCCACGAGGCTGAACTGCTGAGTGCCTTTCACTCCCTGGTCTTGCCTGCTCAGAACTACAATTCCCATATCCCAGACTCAATCAACCTAATTCTGTACACCTGCACTCACCCAGACCATATATAAAGCACACACACACCATTGCCTCTTTGTGAGGTATTGTAAGTATTCATTTTTCTTCATACTGAGCATTCTCTTCTTGAAATCGTTATTCTGGCCTGAACCGTGCATTGTGTACCTGGTATTGTGTTTCTGGATTTTGCCTTTGTACCTTCGCCTATAGTTTTGGATCGTTGTTTTTGTCACACCCTGCTCTAGTGGGCTGGGTTTAGTCCCCCTTTTTCTGTTATTTTCGGTTACAGAGGTTGCCTTTGTGTTTTGCATTCAGTGTATTACGGTGGTTTAGTTGTACTATTTTGTTAGAAGTGTTATGTATTGGTTCCCCTAGTGTCACGTTTGTGTTATGTCTGTATATGGTTCCTTTCTGTGTTGTTTACTGTCGTTGCTATGGTTCCCCTTGTGTTTCATTCTCTCATTGCATTAGTTACGTCATCGTTTAGGATCCCCCAGGTGTTTTCGGTTAGTCTTATTAGTATGTGTATTTAGCCCTTGTGTTTCCGCCTTGTCCTTGTCAGTCAATGTTATTCGTTACGTGTCCCTGGTTTAGACGTATGCTACAGTGTTTTCGCCCCTCGTGGCAGTATTTGTTTGAATATCAAGTATTTTGTTAATAAATTATTCGATTATTGCAACCTTCGCATTTGTCTCTATCCCTTCCTGAGGATACGTGACAGATTGACTGACCGAAAATGAAGAGGCAGCGAGGGATCCGCCACAGACCCGAGGAGAGCTTTGCCCTCTCTCTCGGGGGGATGTTGTTTGGAGGGACGCAGGCTGCATACTCTCTGTCTCCCCTCGACAGGGAGAGAGAGCAGCCAGCCAAGCTGGTCCGACTCGCCTCCATGTGGGAGATCGACAGCTCCGATGAGGAGTTTTTCCCCATGGAGGTGGAGGATGACGACCGGTTCTCGGAGGAAGAAGAGGAGGTGACGGCGGCATTAACCCTTGGCGGGGATTTACCTATCGCGGAGTGGAAGGACGTCCGTCACCTCTACGGGGAAGTGGAGGACACCGAGGAGAGAGAGGAAGGGGCTTCATGGGACGAAGAGGAGGAGGAGTGGGACATATCACCCGAGTGGAGTGGAAGAGCCATTCGGCGGGCACCACCCCAACTGCCTCCACCACAGCCCCGGATGGCCTCTACTCCCTCCGGTA
>JACXGM010011115.1:0-25421 GCA_016801145.1 Umbra pygmaea | reverse complement strand
AGATTTTTGCCAGTTGGATTTCCTTATCCACAATGCACTGACAGCAAAGAATGCCTACATTCCCTTTTTTCAATTATGGAACCTCAACCCCAAACATCCTGTCTGTCCATCCCTCAGCACTGGTAGGGACAGTTCTAGAGATTTCTGTGTCAGTTAGTCCAGCCCAGAAGCAGTTCAGTCCAGCCAGCATCAAACCCCATAGAACCATGGGACAGGGGTAGCTAGCAGCAGCTGGCATTGCCAACTTGATCTAGCCACTTTGGATTTGTCACAGCTGCCGTTGCCATGGCAATAAGAGAGGAAGTGAGCAAAGTGTCTGTCATCTCCAGTCCCTCCATTTTGACAATTAGGGGAAAAGTATCTGGTATGGCTTCGATCACTTGGCTCCATTCGTTGACATGGTTGAGTATTTTTTAAAGCAAATGCTTGAGGTAAACTCTTTAAATATCTGGTATTTCTTTGTATTTTGATTATTTTTTTAACTCTCATTTATATATATATATATATATATTTTATATTTTTTACGTCAAATTAAAGTTTGCTTACATTCTGGCACATTCCTTTGTAAACAGCGTGTGTCCTTGCTGTGTTTGGTGGACAGCTGGTACAGTAGACTAAGCTCAATGTTGTTACAGTTCTGGTTGTTGTAGTATTGGGTTATTGGGCAGCACCCTCCACCAGCTCAGTGAGGACAGCAGGCCTGTTATTCTCAGAGCAGGGTGGGCTAGGGACAGTACGATGCCTCTCTAAACAGCGTTGAGCCCAGCAGGAGAAGCAGCAGGATCAGGAGTGATGTAGGAGAGAGGGCAGTTTGTCCGGAGTCAGGCCCACCGCAGCCCCCGAGCTCTGATTCACAGCGGGGCTTCTCGCACAGCAGGCCAGTGTAGGCTGAGGTACACTGGCACCGCAGGTGGTTTAGGCACACGCCGCCGTTTTGACAACGCAGGAGCTCGTTGTCGCACACTCGGGCTGAGAGAGAGAGAGAGTTAAAGAGACGTGAGACCCACACTCAAACACACCTGGAGAAGACCCGTGTGCAACGCTCACGTGCCTGACTTTTTGTTGTTGTTGACATTAACCAACGTAATGTTATTGAAGCAGATCTTCTTAAGGTCTAGTCAGTGTAATACCTCAAGGTCATAGCATTAGAGCTACTTTGCAGATCAATCATGATTTCTTTGAATGCATTACATGCAGCAATCCCTGGGCAGTACTAACAATACAATTAATCGGTCAGGTATTTATATTTGTTATTAAAATATCAAGAAAGATCTCTCACTTATATGTAATTTTAATTTAATTCAAACCATGATGCATTGTAATCAGGGTACAGTAGCAGTTTTTTTCAAACATGATTAGGCAAACATTCCCCATTTCATATCATTCTGCTTCAGTGAAATAAACTTTTGATGTTAGGTTGGATAAAATTAACATTAGTATTTTTAGCAATATATATGAAAATCTAGCTTTAATACATTTCTTTAAAATGGGTGATTGTATACTATAACAAATGATCGAGAAACAAAAATGTATTTGTAACATTTATACTTTACACATTTGACAATGATACTTTACACATGATCTCCTTTCCATAACATACTTGATAACGGTGCCATGTATTAATTAATTTTTCTCCCCAATTCAAACTTCCTTTTATAATTCCCATCACATTAATTAGCAAAATGGAGTAGAAGCCATTCGTCATGCATCATTTTGCCATGCTAGAATAGTATCCCACGTATGGATCTGTACGATGTGATGAATCGCAGCTCGCCACAAAGTTTCCCCACAGCCTGTGGGCTTTTCCAAAACACTGAACTGACTTTAGATGAGTTGAGAGTTAGTTGGAACGAGTATATTTAGATCGGGTGACACCAAGGCCAGTATATTCCCATTGGAGCCAAGCTGTTAAGCAAGCTGCAGGCAAATAACCCAACCCAGTCCAGAACATGCGGACCAAAAGGGAGAGACAAACACACAATGATAAACAAGCTGGCTGGTGCCAGACCACCTTACTGCCTCCCAACAAGAGATATCCAGGGATCATTTAGCTGTTTCATGAAAAGGGGAATATAGCTGTTGTATGTTATTTACATGATAACCAAATATCACACAAATAACTTACACTGAACCTGTCTCACATGTTTTTCATACTCAGAGTTGAACTCTTTCTTATTGAATTGGTACTATAGTCTCTGCAACACAACACACTTTTTATAGATAGATACACTATACAAAGATGACATGTTCCAGACTCTATTCCACTTGTGTTAATCATCCCAAGAATGGATTCCCCTTTAATTTGCTAAAGCACTGGATGTTTTTGCCTGAAGTTTCCTGCAAGAATTAGTTTACTATCATGGGCATACAATAACTAAGAATGAGACAAAACCAAGGCAGTCGATAAAGTGTATGGAGAACTTGATATTAACTGTTTCTCTGACCCTTATGAGATGCCACTATATATTCAGTGAGGCAGCTTTAGTGCTATACTCCGTCTAGATCAGCTAGTGCTCTCGGGGCAACAGGGATGTCAGGCTGACTAACTTTCTAAAGGGGTGTATGTTCCCCTCAAGATCTCGTTCAGCACAATCATGTGAATTAATTAAAAATATGTTTTACCCCCAGGGTCCCAACGTCCCTGATGTAATCAGGACATGGACAAGACAATTAACTAAACATCAACCTTGCGTTCTGCCAATGCATTTTTATCTTCCACTGCCCTTTGAAAAATGATAATTATTTTGCAAAGGGGACATTATTGTTTTTGGGTTGACAAGAGGATGACAGGTGCATACTAGATTTAATGTGATGAAACCCAACCCCAAGAGAGTTGCTATTCCCACCACATAGATAATGCTTGGTAATGATACTTTATAAAAACTGGTGTTTGAATTAGGCCCAGAGCTGCAGGAAAAGAGAAGACATTACCCACTTAACACTGATAGATCAATACCAAAGTGTTTGTAGAAGAGAGTGAGCAAAGCAGTAAATTTGACAGATAAATGAACTGGTGGTAAACTTGCTCAACAAAGTTCTAAAGACTACATTAGTCAGACCAAAAGAGGCTGAATAGATTTTCAGTCTTCAGCCTCTTCGCTGCTTTTTATATTGAGTCCCGGTTTAGAAAATTTATTGTTTTAGTTGCAATAGACTTACGTTTTTGGTTACTATGTTTCCATCTCTTTCTGGTAATGGCTATTCTCTCTATAATCACAATATCACTCTCTTTCTATCTCTCACTTTTGTATCTACTTTTCTGTCCCTCTGCCCTCTGTCCTTTCCTCTCTCCATGTTTTCTGTGTTCCCTGATGCCCTAGCAAATGTGCTGAGGCTAGCTTGTGATTTAATACTCTGGGGAGAACCCTGGGCCCTTACTCATACGCATATGCAAACACAAATGCACGTGAACACACACTTCTCTTGAAGTGACTCTTTTACCCAAGTGATAAGTTACACTTTACAGTTCTTACAACCACTCTGTATCAAGGCAGTCCATTTCATTCTGGAATGACACCAACTGTACTGTAGGACAAAATCATTCAAGGATATAATGTCCAAAGAAATACATATATGTAGTGCATCAAATTATTATCAGAAAATATTGGACCCTACATAAAATAATGTGTGGTAAACTGAAAAGAGATTTGACGAAGAAATCGGTGAACTCAATTGGGACAAGGAGGCACTGCAATCTACAGTCATGAGTCCACCCAATCTGTCATGTTTACCAATCCCAATGTGTAAAGAGACCCTGTGCTGAGAATAAACTGGGAGATTTATTGGGTTTGCTTTAGATATGAGGGATAATATTTAGAGAGGAAAACCAATGAGCTAGGTGTGCCTCTGTGAGAATGGGCTGTATTTGACAAGAGATTTGAGTTTTAATTGCATGCTCCCCCCAGTCTGTCCTGTTCCTCTACTGACTTAAATGCAATTGGACTACACTATACTGTAGTAGGTCATTCTTTTTGGGCATTGCAATTATAGAACTAAGTGTAACATTTCCATTCATCTAGAAATCATACCAGTATCGGATACACTTTATTCCACATAGTATTTTATTTTACCCCTATTATTCCAGGCACGATGACTGAGAATTAATTATCGTTTAAACCAATGACCTGGAAGAAATTAGGTTTAACTGCCTTGCTCAAGAACTTGTTGGCTTGGGAATCAATCTCGTTTAGTTACTGTTCAGATGTAATAATTGCTAGGCTACCTGTCGCCTTTATATGAACATACAGTTAATATGTATTATAAGTATATAAACCCTTCACCCTGGCTACTGTACTACAAGCATAATTTTTTTATATAAAAATGTAGTAAATACACATGGCATTAGTACACTCTAATTTCTTTACCTTGGCTACTGTACAATATGTATAGTTATGTTGTGTAAAACCGGGTAACCAGAGTAGAGACATACAGTAGCTTTGTTATTAAGACAAACTCAGCAACAAAGGAGGGCCAGTAGGGGGCACTCTTCCCTCTGGTCTCAAGGTCATTCCCAATGCGCAGGGTCATCTGTCCCGCATAGGGTGCCGTCTTTCGGATGGGACATTAAACGGGTGTTCTGACACTCTGGTCACTAAAGATCTGATGGCAAAATGTCCAATCTGGCCCTCATAGCGTCATGGCAACCTAATCATCCCCAGCGTTCAATTGGCTCATTCATCCCCTTCCCTCCCCCCACTTCTCGGCAAGCTGTTGCTCCAAATGAGAAGCTGTTCTCAGTCAACTTGCCTGGTAAAATAAAGGTAAACTAACAGACCTAAACATGCATTGCAAATAATACATGTAACCTACCAGCACTGTCTCCTATTCTATCTCTCCCTGCCTATGTCTTTGTTTGCCCATCTATTCTGTGTTAACATGCACTCTATTGCTCCAGATGCACAGGTTTGAATGCTGCCAGTTCCACTTTGATAACCTGCATGCATTAACCCCATAGCGGTGCATTTCCTTGTGTTCACAGAATACACACTCAGGATCTGACCTTCGCGTGCAGTTCTACTAATCAAAATGCTCAGCTCCATTTACAGAATGGAATCACATTGGATAGTTCCATCAGTTTTACAATTCAACAACACTGCACAGCATTGTCGTAGAGAGCAAACGTGCCTGTTAATTACATTTAACACTGGTAAACACTCAAAGTGTCTAATCCCAGTCGAAGATGGCTGCTGTACTGTAGCTGGAAACTGCTTTCTGCCGGCAGCATCAAAAGGAAAAGAAAGAATCTGCGGTTTGGCGAGTAGCAAGCGCTGCTGAAAAGGCGTCCTGGTTGTGGCGAAAGAGATCTGCACCAAGCCGGAAGCCACCCACAGATGGGAAGTGATCTGGCCAATCACTTTGGACTCACCATCTGAAGGAGATTCCAGGGTAGGAGTTGAAATGTCCCTTGAGAGGTTGACCCTGCTGTTGTCGCCTGTGGATCAGCAATCCCACATCGATTACATCAGGTACGCTA
Organism: Umbra pygmaea; assembly: GCA_016801145.1. NCBI lineage: Eukaryota > Metazoa > Chordata > Actinopteri > Esociformes > Umbridae > Umbra > Umbra pygmaea. The sequence continues at coordinate 19,948 of JACXGM010011115.1, read as the reverse complement.
CAGTATATTCATGGAATAGTAAACTGACTGGGTTTATCTTAAAATACGAACTATTGGGACAACATCCTGGCACTTGAGGGGAAAACAGAGTTTTGAACAGTGAAAAAGCTAAATGCTGCCATTGGCTCAGAGTATCTGGCCATCAATATAAACCAGACAGCGCTAGCATAAAGAGTGAGCTGCTCAAACAGATCAGCAGGCCCTATCATGCTATAGCCAGTCAATATTAGCTCAGCTGTTGTTGTTGGTTTCAGCTCTATGAAGCCAGTGACTAACTGAATACATAGCATCCACATGCAAAGTGTTGTTTATCCCCCGACTGACTCGGCTTCATCTACCAGTAGAATCCAAGAGAAAATAGTCAAGAATAAAGCTTTAGCATTCCAAGCCAAACAACGTAATCTTAAATTGAAGTAGTATCAGAAAATAAATGCTCTATTTATGTTAGCCGCTGTTAGTTAGCGTTAGGTCCATAGGCCTCTGCCCTGTAGTAGTAGGGACAATCAAAGCTGAACATGCCTGCGTGGCCAAGCAGTGGCACAGGCAAAGACGGGAGGAAATGAGAAAGAAAAACAGGAAGAGGTATAGTTGATATAGGAAGAGGTATACTGAAGTTTATATAGGAGGAGATATAGTTCATATAAGTAGAGATAGAGTTTATATAGGTGGAGGTAGAGATATAGTTTATATAGGTGGAGGTAGATATATAGTTTATATAGGTAGAGGTAGAGATATAGTTTATAAAGGCAGAGGTAGAGATATAGTTTATATAGGTAGAGGTAGAGATATAGTTTATAAAGGCAGAGGTAGAGATATAGTTTATATAGGTAGAGGTAGAGATATAGTTTATATAGGCAGAGGTAGATATATAGTTTATATAGGTAGAGGTAGAGATATAGTTTATATAGGCAGAGGTAGATATATAGTTTATATAGGTAGAGGTAGAGATATAGTTTATATAGGTAGAGGTAGAGATATAGTTTATATAGGTAGAGATATAGTTTATATAGGTAGAGATATAGTTTATATAGGTAGAGGTAGAGATATAGTTTATATAGGTGGAGGTAGAGATATAGTTTATAAAGGCAGAGGTAGAGATGTAGTTCATATAGGTGGAGGTAGAGATATAGTTTATAAAGGCAGAGGTAGAGATATAGTTTATATAGGTAGAGGTAGAGATATAGTTTATAAAGGCAGAGGTAGAGATGTAGTTTATATAGGCAGAGGTAGAGATATAGTGTATATAGGTGGAGGTAGAGATATAGTTTATAAAGGCAGAGGTAGAGATATAGTTTATATAGGTGGAGGTAGAGATATAGTTTATAAAGGCAGAGGTAGAGATGTAGTTCATATAGGTGGAGGTAGAGATATAGTTTATAAAGGCAGAGGTAGAGATATAGTTTATATAGGTAGAGGTAGAGATATAGTTTATAAAGGCAGAGGTAGAGATATAGTTTATATAGGCAGAGGTAGATATATAATTTATATAGGTAGAGGTAAATATAATTTATATAGTTAGAGGTAAATATAATTTATATAGGTAGAGGTAGATATAATGTATATAGGTAGAGGTAGATATAGGTAGAGGTAAATATAATTTATATAGGTAAATGTAGATATAATTTATATACGTAGAGGTCGAGATATAGTTTGTATCGGTAGAGATATAATATTTACAGGTAGCGGTAGATGTAAAGTTTATATAGAATGAGTTATAGTTTACATACAGTAGATATAATTACCTATAAGGGTTTTATGGTTAGAGGTATATCTATTGTTTATATAGGTAGCAATATAGTTGATATACTTAGAGATATAGTTTATATAGGTGGAGATAAAGATATAATTTATAGAGGAAGCGGTAATAGTGTATATACAGTAGGTAGAGATATTATTTACATATACTAGCATTCAATGTTTTGGAATCACCCAGCAATGTTAATGTGTTTTGATATAAAATGTTAATGTGTTTTGATAGAAAATGTTCATGTGTTTTGATAGAAAATGTTCATGTGTTTTGATAGAAAATGTTCATGTGTTTTGATAGAAAATGTTCATGTGTTTTGATAGAAAATGTTCATGTGTTTTGATAGAAAATGTTAGCTGCATTCACCAAGGTGGCATTACATTGATCAAAAAAGTATAGTCAAATTATGATTAATTACAGATCATTAAGATGAAAATTTGGCTTTGCTGTTGTATGTGAATAATACATTTAATCAATTTCTATCAATACACATGGCAATTGCTGGGTGATTCCAAACATTTGAATGTTAGTATAGGTAGGGATATAGGTAGGGATACAGTATATAAACTCAGTAAAAAAAGTTCCTGGACATTTCTGGGGGGAATGGCCCTAGCCCTCACCCTCCGATCCAACAGGTCCCAGATGAGCTCAATGGGATTCTTTGCTGGCCATGGCAGAACACTGGCATTCCTGTCTTGCAGGAAATCAAGCACAGAACGAGCAGTATGGCTAGTGGCATTGTCATGTTGGAGGGTCATGTCAGGATGAGTCTGGCCCATTGAAGGTGGGTTTGTCTTCATAGGTGACATTGTAGCTGGTGATGCCTGGTGAGCACCTGCCTTACAACAGGCCTATAGGCCCTCATTCCAGCCTCTTGCAGCCTATTGGGGACAGTATGAGCACTGATGGAGGAATCGTGTGTTGCTGGCATAACTTGGGAAGTTGTTGTTGCCATCCTTGTTGCCATCCTGTAAAGTTATTCTGATTTTTATAAATTATCTTTTATAATACAGTGTCCTGAAAAAGTTTTTTTTTTTTTGAGTTTATAAGGAGTAGAGATAAAGTTCATTTTGGTACATATATAGTTTATACAACTAGAGGGAGATATAGGGTTTATATAGTTATAGATACATAGTTCATATATATAGAGCTAGGGATATACTGTAGTTTATTTTGTTAGATAAATTGTTTATATAGGTACATATATAGTTTAGATAGGTAGAGTAGAGGTGTATATATATATAGTTTATATTGTTAGAGTTAGGGATCTAGATTAAATAGGTAGAAGTAGGGATTTAGTTTATAGAGATAGGGATTTAGTTTATATACAGTAGGTAAAGGGAGATATATCGTTAAATAGTTAAAGGGAGAGATGATTTAGTTCATATAGGCAGATATATTGTTTATATACTGTAAGAAGAGGTAGTGATATAGTTTATATAGTTAGAGAGAGAGAAATAGTTTCTAAAGGTATATATATATATATATATATAATTTATATAGGTAGGGAAATGGTTGATATACTATAGGTAGAGGTATAGCTGATATAGGTAGAGAAATATATATACTTTTTGTAGAGGTACTGTAGATATATACTTTATATAGGAAGATGTAGGGATAGAGTTTATATAGTTAAAGGGTGAGATCTAGTTTATATAGGTAGAGATAATGGTGTATAACCAGTAGGTAGACATAATAATTACATATACTTGTGTTCAAAGGTTTGATATCCCCCGGCAATTTTAATGTGTTTTAATGTGTTTAGAGCTCTGGAAAAAATTACGAGAACACTGCAAAATCATCAGTGTCTCAGGTTTTACTATTTAAATGTATGTGTTTGGGTAAAAGTTACGTTGGGGAGCGAAGACTGGCCCGTGTGGTCTGATTCAACAGAGGAGATACTGTAGCTGAAATTGCTATAAAAGTGAAGGCAGGTTCTGATAGAAAGGTGTCAGAACACAGTGCGTCAAAGTTTTTGTGTATAGGGCTGCTGTTTTGGTGGCAAAAGGGAGACCTACACAATATTAGGCAGGTGGTCATAATGTTACATCTGATCGGTTTATATATTTTGTATAGTTTATTTAGGAACTGTAGAGGTAGAGATATAGTTTATATAGGTAGAGATATAGAAAAATATACAGTATGATTATATATAAGGTAAATTAGGTAGTGTCACATTTAGAGGTAGGTATATTATATTGTAGTGGAAGAGACAGCAGTAGATATTGGATAGGTTTAGATAAATATATAGGTTAAGACAGAGACAGTATGTGAGAAAGAGAGAAAAGGCAGACAAAATGTAAAGGTAGATAGATATATAAGAAGAGACAGAGTTAGACCTACAGAGACAGAGGTAGATATATAGAGGTAGAAACAGAGGCAGATTTTGCGAGGTACAGAGATAAATAGATGTAGATATATATAGTAGAGACAGAGCGTTAGAAAGGTACAGAGATAGATGTAGGTACAGTATAGGTGCGGTCCCAGCAGAGCTACAAGAGGAGGGGTTTGGTTTACTTACATTTGCAGCCATTGTCCCATAAATATCCCGGCAGACAATCTTGACACTTAGCCCCTGTAGTTCCCTCCTTACATTTACAAAATCCTGTGCCATTACAGCGAACACTGTCTGAGCCAAAGGGATTACAACTACAGTCTGTAAAAACAAGACAAACACACACACATGCTAGAGAACAAGGTGGGGCTTTGCCTTCATACAGCAGCTCCATGTGACTCTTTACTATCAAAGACAGGCTCAAAGTGTAACACATCTATTGTCAGTTAACTATGAATTACAGAAGAAATGCTACCATTTCAAACGTAATGAAGTGAAATGTGGAGGGTGACTGAAGAAAATGAAAAACCGAGAACTGTAAACATCGTGGGGAATTTTAAACAATGTTTCTTTGTGTCTATATTATATCAATTGACATTTACAGTAAAAGCAAAGCTATAGTGACCATTTGGTAGCAAAATTTGAAAAAGTAGCAGACATCAAATTTACACATTTGGTCAATGTGACTTGAGTTGAGAGACAGGAAAGGGACAGTTGAGATGGACAGAGAGATATGAACATACAAATGAGGCATGGATAAGAAAGCTTTTACATACTAAAGATTGGACTTGGTTTAGGATGATCCAGGAAATGTTTTTAATGTGATAATAGTGGCAGGGTAACATTGAAATGGGCATTGTTGTACTGTAAGATGTTTTCTCCAGACACTAATCTATAATACTCAGACGAAAGTTATGTAGTCCTTGCTACCATCTAACAGGCATACTACAACTCAGCTGAAAACATTAGGCAATCTTATAAAACTATAGGGATCACTGTCATTTATTTTGAATATTACAACTACACCATGTCTCTGTAAAATGTCGAAAACAAAACGAGGCATCAACCATCATTAGCCCAACTTAAAATGGCCGTATCCTTACCATCGTCATTATTGAAAGCACTTTCCAAAACTTGTTTAGGAACATCTGACACATTCTTTCAATTCTCCATTGTTGTGTTAACAACAGGTCTGCAGCAGTTATATTCAAGTAGTGTTACGAGCGTCATCACACTGTGCTGGGGTGGAGGGGTCAAGGGGTTATGGACAAGTCAGAGAATCAATGAATAGAGCTGCATTCTAAATACAACTCTAGTCCATATAAATATTGGGCCGGTGTTAAAGGTAGTGCACTATACAGTCTAGTGAATAGGGTGATATTTCTGATGCAGCTTCTAAAGCCCATTGCCACCTTAATCATGCTTGTGTGACGTCGCTCTGAAACCTCTGAGGTGCGTGTGAAGTTTGAGGCTTCGTTAGGCGTCCCTTTGGGAAGACACCTGGATGTGGTGAAGGGAGGAACGGTGGCGGTTCAACAGTTGTGTCCTTTGTGCTATGTGCGTGTGCGGGATGTTGCTGAGCCACTCCAACACAGATGGAACCCCTACGTAAAACCTGTCTATACAGAACACTTATTGGATTCTGAGGTCATTTGGTGTATGAATAATGTATGGTTAACTGGTAAGCAGTGCTTAATTTGTCAATCCGGAGATCCCGAAACACATTAGCGCGCAGGAGGGAGAAGGATCCGGCAGGTTGACAGCCCATACAGAAATCTTATATACGGCCATATATGTAAATGTCCTATATCGGCATATCTGGTGGAAACATCATCACATATGTACTTTACATATATGTAAAAATATTTTTTAAATTGGCCATTTTATATATGCAACATACATTTCCACATTTGACATCCATATCTGCAATTAACTATGGTGTACAGTGTGTATAAGTGATGTAATGTATAATATCTGTCAATGTACATGAGATTATGTAAATAAATAATATAGAAATACTGCTACATTTATTCTTGCCTTATGTCAGTTAACAATTTGTCTACAAATTTAAACAAGAATGAATGCTTATGTGTGAGATATTGATGTTATATACAGTACTGTATATGTAATGATAAGTAGGGGTATGACATGTCAATGAATTATTTGGTAAAATCTTTTTTAAATGTATCCCATATGGAAATTCAATATATGACCATATATGTATGTATACTTATATGTCAGATATCAGCATATATGGTGGAAATTATATGTACATTTATGTCAAAATATACAAACATTGGCCAAAAAAATGTGACCACATTTTGTAATTCAAATTTTGTAATCAAAAAATATGGTCATATATTTTCAAATATATGTTAAGATTTTTCATATGTATGGCCATATATGGCAATATATTCGATTTTTGTATGGTAGGTACCAGAACGAAGGAAAAAAAACCTGGAAAAAACATTGCAACAGCACAGCAGACCGAATAAACAGCCGGGTAGCCTAGCAGGGATGTTCCATTTAGCTCTTGGTCTGGCCCAAAGTTTTGGAGATTTGACTAGGACAGCTTGGAAGCTGTCAAGAAAACATGCACAGCGAAAACCAACACTTTGTTTCAATAACGATAATACTGGGTTACAAATTTATTTTCTACATTTGTTTTTTATAACCATTAATTACCGCTATTTGTTTCAACACTGGTTAGCCACTACACTTTGGCGATACTGGCGAATCAAGACATCAGGTCTGGAATAGGTGTTGCAGAAATATAGGCTCATTATATGCTTTTACTGTACATGAGCGCTTCTTACAGTAGGCAAAATAATTAGTGAAGAATAATTTGTAACTTGATTCTACACTTATTGGATTTATTAGAATTAGACTTATTAGAATGTTTACAGTGCCAACACCACTGGCAAACAGTGATGGAAAAAGACAAAATGATTTTCGAGAGCTACATTAGTAGATCTGGCTAACATTTGTGCTGGAACAAACTACACCAAATCTGAGAGGTGCTGAATCCTTTTCCGGCAGGATCTGGCTCAAATTAAGCACTGCTGGTAAGAGACTGTTTCATTTGCTTTAATTTGTGAGACATAATCAGCATCTGGAATGATCTGTGACCTGAAAAACAGAAATCTTTAATACCATTCTAGGCATCATAATATTACCAGTAAATATTCAGCTTGGAATGGGTAGCGATACAGTTTTACGGTTAATATTCTGAAATATGGAAAATAACAGATTCTGAATACTAACAGCTGGTTTAATTATACATTTGCCCCTGTGGGAAAAGGAAGTGTGTGATGTCACAATCATATGGACAGAATCTAGGATGAAAGGTGAATTTGAGGTATGAGCCATAGGGTGGAATAAAGTGGGTGAATCCCATGGCAGGTTGGCTGAAATAAGCAGTGATGAAGATGACAGTGACTGTGGCGAGAGAACTGACCTATGCACACATTCTCATCTTCCAGCTGTGCAGAGGCATTTCGGAAGTAGCCCTGCTTGCAATCCTGGCAGTGCTGCCCCCTAGTGTTGTGCTTACAGCTCACGCAAATGACGGCATTTAGCAGCTCGATGTAGCTGCAGCGGTTGGAGTGGCCGAAGCATTCGCAGTCTTGCAAAGAAGGAAGGGGGGAGAGAGGCCATGGGGCCATGTTGAGGTGGGGGGTAGGGTTGCTCTGCGCTGGGGCTACGGCGGACGGCGGTAGCGGTGGTGGTAGCAAGGTAGAGCGAGGAGGCACCATCACATGCAAAGTCATGATGGAGCGATGGGGGTTGGAGATTGAGGCAATGTTAGCAGGTGGAGTAGCAGAGGTATGAAAGACTGGCATGGACAGATGCAGCCAGTGGTCATCCATGTCAGTTCACCCTGGGACTATGACAAAGCATGTTGTTAGAGGGAGAAAAGGAGACGTTTGCTTCAAGCACACCACAATGGAAGGAGGGTTCTGGTTAAGGAATGGCACAAAAATACTGGGTTACGTGGGGACTGGAGCACACAGTACAAGACAGGTCATACAAGATGAGTTGAGATGTCATTTTGAACCTGGGCAAGGCGCAGGTGTGTAACGCCGCGCTGTTTGAAATGTCTGTCTAGATTAGTTCGGCCTTCATTTTTCCTACTGTGTGTTGGATTTGATATTAGGAGGCAAGAAGCAGTAACATTGGCAGCACTACTTTAATCCACAGGCCCTTGATATTACTTTTTCACACAAATGTAATCCTAAACCACAGAGCATGCAACACGCCAACAGAAAAACATGAATGCAAATAAATGTATCTTCTATAAAGAACAAAATGACAGTTTGAACAAGGAGATAACACATGTTGCAGCCACCCATTACCCCGTCAAACGAAACCCACCAAGCCAATAAATGCCTTGCAAAAGAACAACAACACTTTGCAGGAGAAGCAGGTGGATGTATGCAGACAAGACCAGTGTGATGGGTGTTAATAGCGGCCATATTAGACGTCAGGCTGTGCCTACTGCCTAGTCGCACGACATCAGGCGGGTGTGTCATTCCCAGACGCTCACGTCCCAGTGGAGTCTTGTGCGTGACACCTGGAAGGCGCTGGATCAGCTTTAGAGTCGAGATCAATCTGTTTTGGTGTGCCATGACTGACACCAACTGTCACGTTGGGCCAGATGTGCTCCTTAAGCCTCCCTCCCGCACAGGCAGCGGGATGGACAGGCCTCACTCAGCCACAGGGGCTTTGGAGAGGGATTACAGTTATTATGGTCTGGATTGAGGTCAGGTCTCTCCAACGAACACCATGAGAGCCTCCACAATGAAAGACACTGGCCTTAGCTGGCCTACTTAACTTGATCCAAGGAAGAGAATCACGCTCTGGTCTCAATGCCGCCAAGCTACACGGAACCTATTTTCAAATCTTTGGAGTTTTCTGCTATCTAGACCAATACTTTATCTGATAAAAACCTCAATATATGATTAATCATGTGTAAAGTCTCTAAAATATAATCTAGAAAAGCGGTTTTCACCTCCAGGCTTCGGGACCTGGACTACTAATGTTTTTTTATTCTGAAACTGGTATACCAGGTAAATATGTAACTACCAGGGAGAATAGAATACTAGTGGATCTTTTATTAGATGAGAACACCTGTTGTAGAATATGAATGTGAGTCATTAAAACTGTGTGTTATTTACACTGTTCTATACGTGCATTCAACAGCAGCAGTTCTAGTGATTACACTGGATGTAGACACCTATCTCCCATGGGCAGAGTCTGTGTTATGGGATCTGACAGGAGTGACTCAAATATGTGAAAAAATTATTTGTTCCTTTAGTTTGTTTTCATGCATAGTGACTGATGTGAAGATTATGCAAGATTTACATTTACATTGTAGTCATTTACCTGATGCTCTTATCCAGAGCGACTTATACTGAATAAAGGACATACCCCTGGAGCAATGTAAAGTGCCTTGCTCAAGGACACAACACCATTTGGAACAGTTGGGAATTGAACCGGCAACATTCCGACTACTAATCTGCCTCCTGAACCGCTGAGCCATCTATGTTTCAGAAATTAGGTAGACACAGGACCATAAATCCTATTTACTGAAATATAAACTATAGTTGTACCTCATATCCATACAGAAAATCCATTATTTATAGATACAGGATAGGTTCAGGAAGATAGTAGTGAATTAGCATTATTAGACACAACAAGATATGGTTTGGGATCTGGGCTTACAGTAGCACATACACAGGTCTAGAATCATACAGTGAGGTCATGGGTTTAGACACTGTATAAACTGGAGAACCTCCTACCTCGCTTGCTGTTTGCAACTTGAACTGAAGGGACAGTTGACAATGAAACTTGAGGAGCTACTGGATAAATTAAAAAAAAAAGAAGAAAAAGAAACAAATAAATAAAAGCATGACATTGCTTACAACATAAACAACATAAATAAAATAAGGTAAATTTCTGAGGGAAAGAGAACTGATCATCTTAAACATTGATTGATTTTTCACTATACCAAAGAAAGGTAAAACTGAAAGATGGTCTAATGTGACTTGAAAGAAAGAGTGAGTGATCCTGTACAAGTGGTGTTATAGTTAAGACAATGAATTCCAATAAAATTAATTATATTCAGTAGTTTATTTCACAGGAAAATGTACTACAAATGTACTTCAGTGGTATACAGAGTGATACCCCTGACCAATATTCCTTTGATTCAACCCGAGTATATCCACTGGAATAAATTAGAAGTAAAATAATTCAGATGACCAGCTACTGTTGTGTTTTTGCAGCTACATTCTGTTGACGTACTAAAGCCCTGTGGGATTGTTTCCCATAAGTATGTTTACTGGTGCGCATGGCAGAGCCTCACAGACACGTTACATGCCTACAATACCACTGCCTCCCTGCACCTCTCCCCTGTCGGATAACAAACAAACAAAGTGGAGAGGAAATAATTGTCAACCCTGCCTGAGCCCCTCTCACACGCTCTCCCATTCTGGCTGACATCATCTACCATACACGCTAGAGCCTCTATCTCTGTACATCCGCTTGGATGGACCTCTGCACGAAAATACAGGGGCGGTTTGTTAGGAAGATGATGCCTCGGCCACACCACATCTGCACAATGGATTAACTTGAGATGTGAAATCAATCTACATAAACCGCTCTGTGAAACCAACCTCTTCCACCGAGCCCAGATGATAGCCTAGAATCCCTAGTAGAACCACGCCCTATTAAAAGTGGAAATAATCAAAGGATATTGCAACAGGGTGGGAGAGAGGGACAAAAAATAAGACGGGGAGAGAAAGACGGGGGAAAGAGAGTGATTGTTGTCTGGGTCATTCAATTGAACTGGGGAAGTGGAGGGGGGAATATGGGGACACTTTAACGGAGCAGCGTCATGTTGCTCTCTCTACCATCAATTCAAATTACCAGCTTCAAAGGAAAGAATGACAATAATTTTGGGGGAAATTCTGTAAAAAAATTTAAGCTTTTTATACAGATAAACGTTAGACAGGAAACGGTCCATCTTGGCGATCTGGTCTCAGCTGTCACAGCTACTGTAGCATCGTCTGCATGTTAGCAGTCATTTAATGACTACTTTAAACATGAGGTAAATCTGGAAAGAAATATGTGTAGTCTTAGTTGGAGGTATAGCCTACCTTGGTTTCGGTTAGCAACACCTAGGGATGAGACATTCGGCCGAACTGCATGCAACCAGGAGAAACCAGCAGTTATTCAGTACACTGGCTAGAGTGGACATCAGATGCACTAGCAGTACTGGAGGCTATACTAGGGGTTGAGTGGTGGGACATAAAGTGGACAACTAGACAAACATCTGGGGCTTTACTACCTCATAACAACAGAATGCCAGTACAGATAGTAGAGCTGCATCCATACACCAGACACAGACCATGTCCCAGAAACATTGTATGTAATTGTGCAGTTTCACGGCTCAGTTAAATGTGTGTGCATGAAAATGATGAGTAAACATAAGTAAAAAGTAACAAAAACAAACAACTAATGTCTACTTACTATTTTATTATGTGTGGAGTGATAACATGCAGACACTGTGGGTATAGTTTAGGGATTCACAACCTTAGGCTGGTATTCCTTGATTTAAAAAAGTATAACTACGCTAATCTGTACTGATTTATGATACAAACAAGCTGTAAAAGGCTTGACTCGATGCACATGTGAAAACATTTTTTGTCTCTATGACCTTCTAAAGCCAAAGAGTAACACAAATATACCATTAATTCTGCAGTAATTCTATCCACGGTGCTTTAAAAGTAATTCTATACAATGTATTTATTGATCAAAAATTCTCTGCAAAAGAGAATATCTATAATTAAATCAGGTATCATAGAAATGACATTAACATATATTTTGTATCAGAAAAAAACATGTGAGGAAAAGATTAAATTTGTACTATTAGCATTATGAACTAGCATAAATCAAATAAAAAAATGTTTTTAAACTATGTAAAATTGCAGGAAATGAGCTACCAAGAGATTTTTCATAATGTAAAAAAGGTGGGTCTGGGTAGACAAGGTTGGGAACCCCTGGTTTAATATAACGTAAATATAAAAAACAAGTAGTCACAGGCATTTTGTTTAATTCATCAAATTGACTATTCAATCAATATCTAATTACAGTGTATTTCTGGTCGAGGCATAATGATGAATAAATAATGTGGAGTGCAGGGAGTTGGAATGACTGATAGTTATTGTGTACTGTAACCTCATAATTACATACAATTCTGTATTTCCATGACGGGGGAAATACTGGTGGTGTTTGGGGTTGAGGGGTTGGTTGAGAGGGATGGGGTGGTCTTGAGTCAAGCAAATGCAGACAGAAAGGCTTGTTGCATGTTCTTGTATCGTAATCAACCAGCGTCAGGTTGCTTCTACGCCGTTGACTTCTTTGTGGTTATGTGATTATTAGCGGTTGATTATTGTCAAGTGGGGTCAAGGCGAGCAACCCAACAAGCATTTCATTGGACAGTGAACAGTGTTGTGTAGTGTTTGTTTACATTGGGTCGGGTTAAGGGTAATTGGTAAGGCATTTGGGATGAGGTGTTTCAGTGTGCATGCTGTCCAAACTGTGACAACTCCTCACTGCGACAGCTGATTATGCTCACAGCCTTCCGGGTGAGTTTGTGGTTAGTAATATTGGTGTCACCTTTTACTATATATTGAAAGTATTTGATGGATCAGTTAAATTAGCTGTAATTTCTCTGTGTAGACATTGATCTGCCGCTATGAATGTAACTTATAGAATAAGTTGAAAATAATAATAACAAATTATAAAAAATTGAACTGAAATCAAGTACAAACTGCATTATTTTCTGTTGATAAAATGAAAGCCATATTGTTTATATCTATTCTGAGATTCTGTCAAGGACATTTAGCTGTGTTCTGCTTAACATTCAATTTACACACGTCCACACAACTTGACATTTGTTGTTTTACTTCATCCCTTGTGTGTCTATAAAACCAATGCTAAATTCCTTTTAATATTGTGGTGGTTAGGCAGGTGTTTCTGCTGGTGGAAAGACAGCATCTTGTGTCAGTTTCAATGTCTCCATGACGGGTCTGAATGAACAATACAGAACTGGCCATCGCCAGTCAGTCCGTCGAGGTATATGCTTTCTGTGAGTCTCACCCACAGACAGACAGACCGACAGTGTAATATACTAATACAGTCCCACTACAGCCGCCGTTGGTCATGGTCTGGATAGGTGTCAGGCTCTTTTAGGGATGATGTGGTGGGGTGGGGCTGCGTGACAGGTGTACAGTGTGCATATGTATGGAGAACATGCATGTAGCACAGTTCAGAGGCCATGCTCAGACACAAGACAACAGTGAACATTCAGCACTCCAGGGTCAAAGGTCATGTGGGAGGGATTCTGTCCACTTGGTTCCATGCTCATTTCAGATGTCAACATTCTCCTCATTATCTCATGAGGAAGGGGGTATTATTGTGAAATGTGCTCTATATGTTAGCTCAACCTCAGTTCTGGTAGCAGATTTTGACTTTAAGTTCACTAGCATAGTCAGCTGGCAAATCTGCTAGATAGAATTGTCCCAGTATTTATAAAAAGGTTAATTATTGTGTTTCCTTTGCTTCATGAATGCTGACACAGTAAAATATATTGGTACTGTATGTCTGATTGCCATATTGATCCCGACCTAAACCCTCCTGTGAAATCTTTGTCATGAAGATAGTCAGGAGTCAAACAGAGGAACCATTCAATATCAGAGGGATGGGGTCTATTTGATCTGATTTGTTTATTGGTTTTCAACCAATACAGGTGGTGCTAGCTAGGTACTGTAAATCGATAGGTGGTCTGATGAAGTAAGAACTAACCAATACAGCTGGTGCTAGCTAGGTACTGTAAATCGATAGGTGGTCTGATGAAGTAAGAACTAACCAATACAGGTGGTGCTAGCTAGGTACTGTAAATCGATAGGTAGTCTGATGAAGTAAGAACTAACACTGCATGCACTTTGATTTGTTTACTATGTTGTATCTAAAAATGACTCCATATTGTCTACATAATGCACTAGTTTAAACCAGGGCCTATAGAGCTCTTTTTAGCAGTAGCACACTGCGTAGGGAATAGGGTGGGATTCGGGATGTGCCCTCGGCGTGTGGGAGTCAGTCATTGTTCTACTGAGGTGTGGTCCCAGCTGGATGCTGTATAACTCCAACGTTACACCTCTACACGTCTGCCGTCCGTCTCAGTGCTCCGGGGGCCCCTGGTGCCAGCTGATAATACCCAGTGCTCATATTAAAATGACCTCCCTGACATTATCCCACCACTGAGGTCCAGGCACTTTAATAAACTCTATGCCATTTATTTATAATGCATGGTGGGGAAACAATGGTGTTTTGTATGCATACGCAGGCATCTTGAGCTTCTATCTAGGCTTATCTTGTTGAAGGTGAATTAGCCCACCTCTACACATTGCCTTCTAGACAGTATAGCTGGGAGCTATTGCCATTTCCTTTAGAGTGGAGGAAAACAGGGAATTAAACCAACCCTGGCATAATGAACACTTCCAAACCAATTATGAGTGATCCTGCATTTAATGAATAATGGATGAGCTAAATCAGAAATGAACATTTAAAAACCAAGTGGACTTTAGGGAAGGGCATGATAAGGCAAAGCATCAAGCCGTTTCTACTTTCAATTCATTTTACTTACTAACTGGACCAATGTTATTGGGGATACCTGCAAGAGAAAGACAACACAGTTGATATTGGAAATCAGTCATTAACATTTGAATTTACTTTAACACTGTCTCATTGCAGTTTAAAACATACAATATGTTCTATTCATTTGAACACAATGAACAAACCTGCGGATAAATGACACATGCACAGACAGTCAAAAACAGGCACATAGAGTGAGCCTAAAAATAGTAAAACACTTGGTTTGGACAAACAGTACAGCAGCGTCTTGCTCTGTGGTTGAGCTTAAACATGTCTTATCATGAAACTCGTCTGTGAAAGCAACTGTACCAGGCCGTTATGAACAGACACATCCCCATGGCGACCAGATCTTTACCACAATGGGCTACTGGTCCTGCATGGACCTCAGAGACCTATCAAAGCCCCTTTTCCATTGCAGGCCCGTACCATGCCATAACACTCATATCACGGTACCTACAGTGTTCCCATCGAACCCCAGCCCGCTGGAGAGCATACCGTACCGGTCTGTATTGGAGGAAAAACCTACCTTGTACTGCAGAAATAAATGCAACAGCCAATGTTCATTGGTTTCTTTACTTGAATTGAAGCATTTCCTTGAGGTTTCTAAATATAGATATTCTTATATGCTGTTATACCATCATTACTGTGCATAAAAATAGCAATGTGTACAATGGTTTTTATTATTTTATTTCTTATTTTCCTATTTCAACAAAACTTGCGGCAATCAGAGGTCCATCTTTGATAACTGTCATGAATTTTAGGCATTGCTTTGTGTGTAACAAAAAACGACGTAGTGTAGGGAAACATTATTCCATCTGATAGAGGAAGAAGCCTTCTCACCAGCTAAATTCTACACCCCTATTAAACTGAAATACTTCTCTATGCAAACAGTTGTTTGAATCAGACTAACAAGTCGCCTGTTATTGTTTTTCTACCAATTGTTTTTTTTCTGTAAATTGTTGAGACATACAATTGTTTTCCTTTTTCTACACGTACTAATAGTGCAAATTATTCCTCTCTCCTTCTGTCATTCATAAACACTGGAAATGATCCGATTGGTTGTGGAAACAACCTGGACTGTACTCTATCAGTCTGTGTCGGCGCAGAGCAGTAAGGAGCAGTACGGTGCGCTTTAATGGAAAAGAGACATAAGTACCAGGCTGACAAACGTAACTTTCTCTATAATCCCACAGAAGTATATAATCAATTGGTGCTGGATATTTGGATCATGTTAACGTGATGACTGGTCATAAAGTCAGTGATGGCTATTTAGACATGTTTATGTAAAGTAGGGGAATTCTGTACTATACCCTATTTTACTGTACTGTACTCTACCATACTTTTACTAAACTGGGTTATACCCTACTTTAAATTAATATACTACACACAACTTCAATGTATTGAGCTCTAGTTTACTGTACTATACCCTAATTTAATGTACATTGTCCTACTTTACTCTGCTGCACTAAAAACTACTTTACCAAAGCTACTTTACAGTATTGCAGTCAACTTTACAGTACAGTACTACACCCTACTATACCCTCATTTAATATACTGTCCTATATATGTACTACACACCACTTTTCTATACTATGACTGTACTACACTTACCCTACATTATTTTACCAAATCTGTGTAGTGTACTATGCCCTAGTTTACAGTACCATATATCACTGCAGTGTACTATGCCCTAGTTTACATTACAATTGCCCTATACTTTCCTGTACTTTATTGTGGTGTTTAAACTTGTGATTCATCAATGTCTATGACATAACGGACAGGGCAGGTTTTAACCCCTTATTCAACTACATATCAAGGTGCATGGACAGCTGGTGTCGGTCAGTACTCAGTGGGTCCACAGACTTCCAATGAGGATGTTGTTTACAGTGAATGGAAGGAGGGTAGGTGTCTTGGTATCACACAGTAAGAGCTGGGACAGGTGACATTACCTGAGGAGACTGCAAAGAGAGAGAGGCAGACAGAGAATGAGACTGGTGGTGGTGGGGGGTCCTGTTTACACAGACTTGCTTTAGCCAATAGAGACCTGTAGTTTGTAAACACTATGATTTCTTATAGCCACCCATTCTGTTGGTTGATGCATCTGGCCTGTAAACCAAATATTGCAAGATACTGTAGAATACCAGAATCAGTCAATTTTACACAGAAACGCCAGGTCATGTAATAGATTGTTGATATGGGTTTCAACATACATACAGTAGGCCTAAAGTAAACAGTACAGCAGTAGTACTATAAGGATACAAATATTCCATAAGGAATTGAACGTTCAGGGAGTAGCTCATACTGCACTATGATTTTGTGCTCCACATGCATTCAAAAATGCATTTTTAATGTCAGAAGACTACAATAGGGGATTTTTATTGTTCAATCTAATTCGTGCTGATTCAATATTGTCCTCAAGCCTAAGGTAAAAATCATTCTGAAACAATTGTACTTCAACGGCATAGCGTAAGTTGAGCTGTCACTGACCAAGTTGAATTCATGCTAGGCTGTGTTAACAAACATTTCACTACTGATTATAATTTTGGACAGGCAACTAATAACTGTAATGGATTACATTCACCCAACCTTGCAAGCATTAATCACTACAACTAATTCGTATGTCTAGATGATTACCTTTGTGGACTTTCATTATTGTATATCCTCTTGAGGGAGATTTTGGTTGGTTTTTGAAAATGGAATTACAATGCAATTTTTCCGAAACTGATGGTGAGGGGCAATGGACTGTTGTCTTCAGGTCCATCCGCAAATTATCAATTGGATTTAGGTTAGGGCTCTGACTTGGCTTCTCAAGCACATTTACCTTTCTATCCTTAAGCCATTGAATTGTTGCAGTTCAGTTCTAAAGGTTCAATCCACATGGCATTAAAATCTTCCAAGTGTTTTTTTTGCAAATCGCAAATGAGACTCAGAGTGGCCCATTTTCAGAAGAGGCTTCTTCTCCTGCCATCTTTGTGTAAAGCTTGTGTGATTGTTGTCACATGCACATACCAACCAATCTCAGGCATAAGGACTTAAATCCTTCAAAGTTGCCATTGGTCTCTTGGTATCTTCCCTGATCAGTTTGGATGGATGGCCCGAGGTAGTCAAGGTGTTGGTGGTGCCATACAACTTTTATTTAATAATGCTCTGAACAGTACTGAAAGAGGGATAGTTAAAGCCTTGGAAATCTTTTTGTATCCTTTTCATACCTTTCGAGATATTTGTCCAGGGCACTTTTGAAAGCCCCTTTCCAACCATAGTTTATTCTTTGTGCTGCTATGCACTACTAGTAATGGATTCATAAATGATCAGCCAGTTTTCTTATGAAGTAATCAAAAGCACTACAATTGCTGTCAGGTGGGGGTCATTTAGCATGGTGTGTGATCTGGGAAGTGACTGGTTGTACCTGAGCAGGTTCATAGCTGATCACTTTTCCAAACCAGGTATTTCACTAATTACGTTTAAATAATTGCTCAGACGTTTTGTACATTTTATTTTCATACTGATGTTGAGGGTTACAGTATAATGTGTAAACACAGCTGGCAAAATTAGAGTACATTTATTTTAATTTCCAAGTTGTAATTTGACAAAGGTAAGGATTTCGACAGGGTATGCTGATTTTCTATAGGCACTGTATATACGCTTTGTTGTAGCTATCTTTTGAGACCAAATGCAATGTGCTTCACAATACTTTGCAAGGAAATGACGGGTAAAAAATGAGATCAGTGTTAAATATTTTAGCCATTAATATGTTGTATTGTTAATCTTCAATGGATATTTGGATCACTTTTCTGTTGTTAATCATCAGTGGATGATACATTAATCTAAGTTTTAACATATTACAAATGCATTGATCAGTGTTGGATATGTTTATATTGTCGATGGTGTGGGTAGTAAGTAAACCATGTAGAAGTGTTCAGGTTAGTTAAAGAACACTGGGTTAGTCGTGGCATGGAGCTTTTGCATTTTGATCATGTGTCAGTTTGGACTGTCCTTCCTTTCTGACACATCCTCCTACATCTGTCAATTGCTCGAAAAAACCTACAAGAAACAAGCTGTAACAACAGGAAGAAGATCCACACACTGCTCACTACAAATCGGGGAAATAAATAAATAGGGCTTTGATAAACAAAAATAAACAATGTCTTGCTGGGTTATTTTTCTCTCCGTCTTACATCTTCCCGAAACACTGAAGATTTGGAGACATCTGCGCTTTGTGTTCTTTTTTTTTGTCCTTCATCAAATGAGGCCTTTCAATGGTTCAGTCAACAGCGCTCAGGGCGCCTGGAGGATTTCCTCATCGTTCTGTTTCCCTCCAGGAACATGCGCGTGCCTGCATCGGTGTGTGTGTGCACATTTGCATGTGTGTGTGCGCGTTTCAGTGCGATCAAGAGTGTGTATGTGTCTTTCTGTAAGAGCACGTGCATGGCTGATTGTTAGTGTGCGAGCAAGCCCTGGTTGGCCGTACGCCATCGATCCACTAACATCATCTAATCTCTCTGTGTTTGATCCCAGCTTGACAGGCAGCAGAGTTACAAGCCAAATGTAGGACCTATTGGAAGGATGTGTGGACGGCAGGAGGCAGACACAGTGAACACTGAAGAAGAATACTACGCTAGCGAGAAAGGATGTAAAGAGCACTCGCAAAGGTACTCAAACACATCTACACGCATACATGTACGCATGCACACACAAATGTTCATGCAGATGTAAACACATCTACATTCCAATTCAGTTAAAGGTACAATATGTAGTTTTCCAAAATAATAACCAAAGATGCACTTTGCATTAAAAAAAGCAAATATCACTATACCTATATTATATATATTTCTTAGTTGTTTACTTACATTATAAGGTAACACTTCATTTTGAGAGTCCAAAAAGTGTATCTCTAGATGCTCTACATATTATCTGCAGACTATCAACAACATTTTTAACAAACTATCTACTAACCAGGGCCCGGTTCCCCGATAACGTTCACTCTTAGCCCGCTAAGAAGACTCTAAAAGATATATCTTACAGAAGTTGTTTACGTTCGTAAGTGTGTTCCCCGAAGTCTCCCTTAGAATCTTCTTAACACGTCGCACTTAAGCTGCCTCTTAAGTGCGAAGTTACAAGGCGCTGTCCCAAGGGAAGGTGCTGAATGTGTT
>JACXGM010011114.1:0-25419 GCA_016801145.1 Umbra pygmaea | reverse complement strand
GTAAATATAACTTAACACATGTCACACGACAGATCCTTGATCCTAGTAACACACACGTGGTGACAACAGAAAGCATGACATCCATTATTGTAAATATAACTTTACACAAGCATGACATCCATTATTGTAAATATAACTTAACACATGTCACACGACAGATCCTTGATCCTAGTAACACACACGTGGTGACAACAGAAAGAATGACATCCATTATTGTTTAGCAGAGATGAACTTGGTCTTGTTGTTTTTAATTGTCTTGCAGCGAATAGTGTCTTTTCCTTTGTGTTTCTTCCCTTTCTTGTCTCCTGTAACAACCTGTGTAGTGAATTAAATAAAGGTTTCCTATAAATAAGTTCTGCCATTCAGTTCTAAAGGGCTTGGTAAAGCCCACAAAGATAGTGAAACCTGTGAACAGTCAGTCTCAAGTTCTTTTGGTTACACTTTATTTGGTGAGTCTGAAATTCCATCTGTAGGTGCTCTACAAATTGTTAGTTTGTTGATAGTCATATCATCAACAATCAACAAACTCTTGATAAGGAACTAATTGTGTAGTTTATGGCTAGGGGTAAGTTTAGAATATGTATAAGGGTAATAGTTAAGGTTAGGCTTAACATTAGGGGAAGGGTTAAGGTTAGGATTAGGGTTAGTAGCTGGTTGTGACGATCCCCTTCCCACACCTGCCTGAAATCAGACTTGCCACCTGTGTTTTGTGTTCTATACCTTGATTTAGTGGTCCCTAGGCTTAGCATCATCCTGTTGTCTTTGTCTCCCTCTAGGGATTTGGTCTATGTCTCCCTTACATTATTTGGTATGTCAGTATATGTCAGCCACTCCCTTGTTAGTCTGTAAATAGTATATTCTGTTCAGCTGTGTATGTTTGTCTTGCCTATTTAAGCATTAGGTTTCAGTATACACATTGCTGGAGATCCGGGTGATGTTTCGACAGGCCGACGAGGATTGCGGTTGACAGGTGGCCGAGAGGTTAGCGGAGCATGGCGTCCTCGTGGGGATCCACTGCGGCGGAGTTGGCGCAGGAGCTGGCTGAGGTTCGGGAATACGACCGACTGGCACGGGAACGAAATGAGAATACTGGGTTTGTGGCGGGTCGCAATGGCTGGGCCGGGGGAGTGGTCGGCATGGAGGGGATCTCAGATGGAAGTGTTGGTGTAGATAGTATGGGGGTAGGGTTTGAGGAGGCATGGGGCGGTCGCCGGAAGAAGAAGCGGGCACGGAAGAAAGAGGGAGGTGGGAGTAGTTCGGGAGAGGGTGAAGGGTCGGCACGTGGTGTGGGGTATAGGGTGATTGTGGAGTTCACGGCCCCGACGGGTAAGCTGTTACACCCGGTGTCACTCACGGAGGTAATTAGGGAACGGGTTGGGGAGGTGGTGGTGGATGCTAGGTGTTTGAGTGGTGGGAGGGTTCTTATTGTGGTGGGTAGTGTGGCTCTGAGGGATAAGTTGCTTAAGTTGGAGGTGTTGAATGGGGGTAAGGTGACGTGTATGGTGCTTGGGAGTGCGGTGAAGGTGAGAAGGGTGATCACGGGTGTGCCAGAGGATCTGTCAATGGAGGAGCTTAAGGAGATTGTGTCGGGTGGGGTGGTGGTGGAGGCGAGATGGTTGGGCAGTAGGGCGTTGGGGTTAGATGGGGTGAGTCCCACGGTGTTGTTGGAGTTTGGGGGGCCTTGTAGGGTGCACTTAGGGTATCTTAGTTTTTATGTAAGGGAATATGTGCCACCGCCACTGAGGTGTTTTAATTGTCAGCGTATGGGGCATGTGGCTGCTGTGTGCAGAGGGAAGGGTAGGTGTGGTAGGTATGGGGGTGCGCATGAGTATGGTAAGTGTGGGGTAGGGGATGTGGTGAGGTGTTGTAATTGTGGTGGAGAGCACAAAAGCAGTGCTGCGTTTGGGGGGGGTGTGGTTCAGAAGAAGGCGGCGAAGGCACAGCGGGTTAAGGTGGTAGATGGGGTCACGTATGCGGAAGTGTAAGCATGAGTGTGTGGTTGGTGAGGATTCATTGGTGGTGGGCAGGGTTGAGTTTTTGGCGTTTTTGTGTAGTGTGGTGAATGTGTGTAGTCAGGTTAAGGGACGGAATGCGAGGATTGATGTTATGGTGGGTGCTGCTAGGGAGTTTATGGGTATTACTGACGTCACAGGGGAGATGGTTCACGAGCTGAAGAAAGGGAAGGGGGAGGGTAGGTAGTGGGGTGGGGGGGTAGTGGGCTATATTTTAATTTCTAGGGTGGTGGGGTGTGGTGGGTGGTGTTGAATTGGGTGGGCCGTGACTGGCCTCACACTCCGGTACAGTTGGTGGCGGTAGATGCACCTTAAGTTGGTTGCGATCCGCCATTAACCCAAAGAAGAAGATACACATTGCTGGGTCATTTAATTTCTCTGTTCTGGTATTCCCTAAGATTGGATGCCCCTTCCTGTTCCTCTGTATTATGGGAGTGTAAGTACTCGTTCCTGACCTCTTCTTATGTTTCTCCTTAGTTAACCTTTAGCCAGACCATTCAGTTCTCTGTTACTCTGTTATAGCCGAGTGTTATTTTTGTTTGCTTAGTCCTTCGAATTCAGTTCCACTTTATGTTGCCCTGCATATCTATTCTAGTCTATTCTAGTCTCTCCCAGTGTAGGCGTATATTCAGTTTCCTTGTTCTTGGCACTGCTATAATGTGACGTTGTTTAATAAAAGAGAATCTTTACTTTAACGGTATTGGCCCTACTCGTGTGGTTTTGCATGGTTATCTACCAGATCATGACACTAGTTTGTTAAAATGTTGATAGTTTGCAGATAATTTGTAGAGCATCTACAGATATACTTTTTGGACTCTCAAAATAAATTGTTACCATTCTTTTAGCCAATCCCACCAAGGAAAAAGGCAGTGTCCAGTTTACAGTTTAGATCAACTACATTTGAAATAGCTTTAATAAACATTCAGTCCTTTTAGCAAAATCTCAGCAATAAAGACTATGTCCAGGTTAGGTTTGTTTTAACATTTACAACTGGGGTTAGGTTTTTAATTTAAGAGTTTAGGTTTATGTGTCATGGTTCACAACGATAGAAAAATGTGTATGTTTGCACAGGCATTTGTGCCGCAGAGAAGGTTTGTGTGTAGAGACGGCTGAAGTAGAAAATAGTGTCTCATGTTTTATACTGTTCTACAATATGCATTCTATACTTTGAAAACCCTTTCTATTAAATACTGTACATCTGTGTTTGCATGCATTTCTTTGTTTTTTTAAAGTATTTTTCCACACCCAATTTGACACGTCAAATTTCCCCTTAACCCTTGTCTTGTCAGCAAGCCCTCAGCAGGTGCGGGACGGCCGAAGATGGATCATATGCTTCCTCCAAGCACATGTTGCATCTAGATTAATTCCTACATCCGGTTCCTGAACAATACAGATTCCTATAATTTGTTATAGCTAAAAATGCCAATGTGTTTTCATTTATACTTATCATTGTAAAATAAGTTTACAAATTATGTTAATACAAAGAAATGCTTATGCACATTTGTTTATGTCTAGACTTTCATTTTCTTTGTATAACAGGATTTAATAGAATGGGTGGCATGGTATTGCCTGCTGTCAAATGGAGGCACAGTAACACATTAAAGCCAGTCTGTATAGCAGGCTTAACTATTATCAGTGGGCCTAAAGAAACATTTTTGGTTAAACTACATAAAGTATCTTTGCTTTCTTCCATTTTTTCTTTAGAATATAATGTAATTACCTTTCATTTTTCTGGTTTCCTATCTTTGTGAAGACCCCAAACATATCCACCCTAACCAAATCCTCCCTAACCAAATCCTCTAAATCCTAATCCTACATTTATATTTAAGTCATTTTGTGGACGCTCTGGAGTGACTTACCCAAGCAGCAATGAAGGGTAGTGTCTTGCTCAAGGACACAATGATATTTGGCACAGTCAGGAATCAAACCCAACCTTCCGACTACAATTCAGAATCTCTAACCATTACGCCATTTGACCCCCATTGTAAAATCTCTGAGGAAATTCATTTTCCCAATGAGAATTGTCTCTACAAGGTCAAGTATTTCTTGTTTTACCGCCCCCCCCCCCCACACACACACTACATGTCTTCAGGACAAACCTGTTTATTTTTCTTCTATTCAACTCTAATCCTAAAATCGGTCAAAGAAACCCAGAGAAATAACCTTAACTCTAACCTAAACTTTAACATAACATTTACAGTATGCCTAAGTTTTGCACTAAACATAACTTTAACCCTAACCCCTACACCAAACCTATATGCTCTCAAAGGCACTTAGAAAGCCAGGACCTAAAAAATAATTCAGTAAATTTTCATTGGGGAAAGTACAAACACAAACACATATATACATATAACAAGTGTGAGGCGGAAGATGCTGTTCTTTTAATAGCAATAGTTGTGACGTAGAGAGAGAGAGCCAAACCACCAGTTTACATAGAAATATCACACACAGTGATACAGAGATAAGGGACATCAATTCACAGACATTTAAACCAGGATTGTGTATAGATAAGTGTAGTGGTACTCTAGAGGTTGTTACTCAATGGTACTTTAGAGGTTGACCCAATCCTTTTTGTAGCATTTTGTCAAAGTTTTCAGCTAACATTATTACATATCTCAATAATACATTTATATTTAGCTAGGATTTCACAGTACTTGAGGAAAAAAGGACAGCTTACAGTGTATAGGGACAGAGTAAAATGGAGGTGATGGGACAGTGACAGTGCATTAAAGATGTCTGTTATTTTTATATTATTATTAGTTTGTTACATTTTTCCAAGGACTCCACTGGCTCCAGGATGAAGGAACCAAGGGGTCTCTGGAGTGGACCCGAACCCTACTGACATCTTTTGGGATGTGCAAATCTTTAGTGAGCACCTCCTGATAGGAAAAGAGAGAAAGATGTCTTAATACTAATTTGTATGTTTGCCATCATCTGCTTACTGGTTTTCATGCATATGTGTGTGTGTTGTACCTTGCCATTGTCTTTTAATATGTATGCTATCTCGTGCTCCAAAGGAAAAAAGCTGCGAGGAGTGCTCCATGTGGCTGGTGGTTCTACTTTCACGTTCAGATTCTGATCCTTCAGTTGGCACTTCACTGCAGGAATATCAGGCTGAACTGTGAACAAATTAGTCAGGAGTGTTTTCATTAGTTCACGACATGGCAAACAAATATCCACTTAATAAATAACATTTTTATACGGAAAGGTTTGAAACATTCATTGGATGATTTAAAGTAGGTTTCAGGGATGTTTTCTTAGACTGGTGTGTTACCTGTTATTAATTGTTTTAAAGCCCCGCCCCAGTGCTACTGATCAAGACTCACTACTCCTTGTTTACTGTGTACCAGTATTGCCCCATATGCAAGAGCATGGAAATACTTGTGATACTGCATGATGTGTAGGAGGACTTACTGATGTCACGCAGGTAGAATCTCTTTATCTCTCTAACATATGATGTACTGATGATGGCCTCAGCAGTGACCACTAGGGGAGCAGTCTCCTCAGCATATGGTGAAAGGGAATGGGACAGGTTAAAATGAAACCCTGCCAGGTTTGCAGTTGGATAAACCCAGTTGCAGTTCTTCTGGCCATCAAAACGTGAAACACTAAACAGGAGATACATTATAAAACATAATAAAAACATTAAATAGGCTACTTGTGAATGTTCAGAGGTGTATGTACTTATTTTCTAAGGATACTCACAAGTATAGTAAAATTTTTCAGATTTGTCTAAGTAAACACATTTGGTTGGACATTATGGTTTAGGGTAAATTTTGGATACATTTTAATTTTATTTGGTGAGGTAAAGGTTATAGTCAGGGTTAAGTTCAGGGATAGTAGTTTGAAAAAAAATATGTATCTTCTAATGGTTCGTAAGTGTGTGTAATTGTCTTACCAATCACTTCCCAATCCAAGACGTACAGCTTTGAAATCATTACCGGTCCAGACACAGGTAATGATACAATCATAAGACTTGGCCCGACAACTGAGTAAAGAAACTAATAAACACACACACACACGCACGCACGCACGCACGCACGCACGCACGCACGCACACACACACACACACACACACACACACACACACACACACACACACACAGAGGTTAAAAGACAGGTTAGATATTTTGACATAAAAAAAATGTTCATACTCCCATACTCTACATCACACCTGCGCACACGCACACTCTAACCTGTCATGTCCGAATCTTCTTCAAATAGATGGACTGAACCTAGTTTCTTTGGTTCCCCAGCATTCTCTGTACCACCCCAGCAGCTGTATTCTCCGAACCATAGTACATAATTCAGTGTTATGTTATGGGCTTGGTAGGTAGTGTGATTTGGATCCAAATCCATGTTGTTGTGCTTCCAGATCAAAGGGCCATTGAATGCCACAGGACATGTCATTGTCACCGAACTGTCCGTTGCACTCACCACATCTAAATAGCACACACAAACACGCACGCACACAGGCTTCAATTAAATTTACAAGAAAACTTGGACACATGAGACACTGAGAGATGTTTGATCCTTATAATTTCAGTGATACATTTTAGAATCTGGAACACACAACTCTGAGAGTGAAATACAACACACTTACAGATGTTATCGAAGATGTCACAGTGCACTTTTGGTAGGCTTACAAAAAGGAGGGCGATGAAAAATTGAACTACTGTCATCTGGAGAAGGGAGTCAGGACAAATGGAAAAAGACAGTCACTCCAGAGTAGTAGGAAGTTGCCTTTAGACATGCTCATGTCACATAAGTTAGTAAATTTGTATTCCAATGTAATGGTTAAAATTAACAGATATCTGCCTATAGCAAACATTTACCTAGAGAAACCTAGAGTATATCCCACTCATAATTATAATTGCATTGGTGATTCTTTCTTTTTGGGATTAATTTAAGATAT
Source organism: Umbra pygmaea (assembly GCA_016801145.1). Classification (NCBI taxonomy): domain Eukaryota; kingdom Metazoa; phylum Chordata; class Actinopteri; order Esociformes; family Umbridae; genus Umbra; species Umbra pygmaea. The sequence continues at coordinate 18,492 of JACXGM010011114.1, read as the reverse complement.
TTCCTCCATATATGGCATTATTTGGTTTGATTTTGCGATACATTTTTATATATTGTAAAATATATTGTATTAGAATAATACATTTGAAGTAAATAGTAGCAAAGTAACTGGACTAGACCAGCATATTTCTAAACCTATACATAATATGACATATGAGACTTAATATAATTGCTGGAAATATAACTACATACTCCAAATCCAGAAACAGGTAATCATTTACAGTCCAAAAAGTGTATCTGTAGATGCTCTACATATTATCTGCAGACGATCAACGACATTTTAACATATTTAGACATTTTAAGATATCTACTAACCCTAATCCTAACATTAACCCTTCCCCTAATGCTAAACCTAACCATAACCATTAAAACATATTCTAAATTTACCCTTACCCTTAAACTACACAATTAGTTTCTTATAAACAGATAGTTTGTTGATAGTCATATCATCAACAAACTATCTGTAGAGCACCTACAAATGGAATTTAGGACTCTCCAAATAAAGTGTAACCGAAAATCAAAGATATTTTTAATATATGCTTAAATGACGTTGGCTATGGTTAACCTACTGGTTGTTAACACTTTCAACAGGTGATGTAACCCTAAAATCAAATCCATCGTGAATAAACATTTGTCGCCAGACTATGTAAAATATTGTTTTAAAATGAACGTACAAAAGCATTGCCAATCGAATTTATTTTATCTGGTTTAGAGTGTAAACCCTAACTATATGCAAGCAAGTGCGATTACCGTTATGCTGAATTGTTGTTGGTCCCGTTGATGGATCGTTAGCAGTCGGCTCATTCAATTTTGTATGAGTCAATTAAATCTCCTCGTAAAATCGCTGGGTTTTATATGTTAGGCTACGATATTCTGCCACCCAGCGTGCCCACACGTGTTTGGCACGGACTTTTGTGTGATGAGTTGGCGTGCGGGGGATGTCTCGTTAGCTAGCATTCAAAGGTGAACATTTTAGCAATATCATTATTATATCTGATAAGGGGTTGTGGAAGAATATAGGGGTTGTCCCACCATTTTCATTTCGAAGCTCTGATACCCACATTTTGCTATGTGCCTAAACCCCTCATTTACATCTTGTCATTTAGTAGACGGTCTTATCCAAAACGACTTACAGTTGTGAATACATACATTTTAAAATACCTATTAAATAGCCCTTTTACCATAATTTCTTTACAAAACAGTATCGTTAAAATATAACTTTTTTCAATTTAAACGAAGTGCTTTAAACTGAATACTTGTGGCAACTGAGCTGCCACCAACTGAAGTGATGAAACCTTAAAGAGCAACTTGCAGGTTGAATTAATAACTTAATTAATAGTTAATGTTTTCGGAAGGGGTCTTTTAAAAACACATGTAATAATTTCTATGTTACACAAAACATTAAGCAGGATTTTGATGAAAATCTGCCCATAATAAGCCAGGCTTACAACGCATCATATGACGTAGGCAAAGGCAAATACGAGCTGCGCTTTGTGTTTGTCGATGTAGTTAGAGCAGTGGTGAGAGACAGCACGAGATATAGACAGGGTTGCCAGGTCAAACATAAAATTCTAGCCAAATGACTACTCAAAAACAGCCCAAAATGCCTTAAAACTAGCCCAATTTGTTTACTTTGCCACGGAGTAAAAAAATCCAATACTTTTTTCTACAATGTACATATAAATGTGATTTTTTTACCCTATTCTCTTAATTTCATATACTGTCATTGACTACTCTCCCTCTCTTTCATACACACCACGCAGTAGCTCCTCTCATACCTGGCACAGGCTGCACCATACAGCCTAGGTCACATTTATTTATTTAAAGTAAAATGCAGCAGATGTGGTTGTTTAAAAATAGCCCAAAAAACCGCAAACCCGCGACCAATATATTTTCTACCGCCAAATTGATTTAAAAATAGCCCAATTTGGGTAGAAAACCGCGGACATGGCAACACTGGATATAGAGAAAATTTTACGGTAGTCATAATCGTAGCAGCTTAGTTTCACTTTCGGTTTCATCCGTAATTAGCCCCTGACTCCAGACCTCACGTGCCACTGTTGACTGTGTACAATCATCAGTTCGCCTGACTGTGCTCTTCCTCTCTTTCTCCCCTTTGATTTATCATCTACAAATCTTAATCATAAGCCAAATACAGATATACCCAGAATTTTCCTTTCCAAGTAAATATACATATTTTACACTGAAACCATGTATTCATGCCATGTATTCACTTTGAATATTAAAGTATGGAACTGGAAATGGGTCCTCTTATTAAATACTTAATTGGTTTATTGGTTATTTTCTTTTTTGGGAGCTTTTTTTTAAAGGTTTTCTGGACAAGACAGTAGGAAGCAGGAGCTAGCTGGGAGACAGGTATATAGAGGGAGACAGATTGGAAGTCAGGCTTCCCCTGTAGCCATAGACATGCTCCATAGTTGGGACCTTAGACTACTACTCCAACACTGGCACCTATATTGCTCCTATATGACACCTATATTGGCACCAACACTGGCACCTATATTGCTCCTATATGACACCTATATTGGCTCCAACACTGGCACCTATATTGCTCCTATATGACACCTATATTGGCTCCAACACTGGCACCTATATTGCTTATTTTCAATGCGCTCCAAAAATAGTTATTGACATTATGGTGTTTACAGTTTATTTATAAAATTAAATTCCATGTTTTACACTTTAAAATATACCATCTTTCTGCCCCAGGAGTTTAATCTATAAAATGAATGTATTAAAACAGAAATAATCCCCCATAGGCGCTCGTCATGTAATAAATTCTAGTCTTCAAATCATTTACATTTAACCAATGCATTGGATGAGTACTTCCTCTCTGTTAAAAAAAAACTTTACCCTGAAACTTAACACTCCTTACTTCTTTAAAAAACATCTGACTGCTGTCTGCTCATTATACCAGCTATGAACCTTTCTCCATCGTATATAAATATGTATTTACCTCATACTCTATTATCTACTTTCTGTATAACACATCGGTTAAAGGTGATTTGGATTGTTTCTCTTCACAATCATGTTGTTAAAAGTAGTTAACATTTTTTACCATTGAGTACTGCATCTAATTGTGTAATACAGTGATGATGCACACTGTAAAAATGTGTTTATTCATGGTTTCTCAGCTGTCCCTGTAGGGGAAATCTTAGGATGAAACATTTCATTCCAGGTACAACTCTGTTTGGTTCCATGTAGAACGCAAAATAGTTCTAGCTGGACCTAAAATGGGCTCTCCCTGGAACCATAAAAGGGTTTCCCCAAAGGCACAACCAAAATAACATTTTGAAACAATATTTTTGTTGAGTCTATGAGTAATGAAAATAGATATCCCATTTGCTAGTCACCAACTGCATTCCTGCAAGTGGCTCTAGCCACATGGACATTCTATATTCCACTGCTCAATTATTGATACATACAGAGTATACTTACATAGTCACTTTAGATCAATTTTAATGCACCATGATTGTCGAGTAGTATTTTCTGGCAACTGCTTACTGTTTACATGTACAGACACTATATATATATATATATATATATATATATATATATATATATATATATAACTTTTCATGAGACAACACTGAAGAAATGACACTTTGCTACAATATAAAGTAGTGAGTGTACAGTTTGTATAACAGTGTAAATTTGCTGTCCCCTCAATATAATTCAACACACAGCCATTAAGGTCTAATTGTTAAATTGGTAAATGGATGGCATTTATATAACGCTTGTTCTAACCAACAATGGCCACCAAAGCACTTTACAGTGCCTCACATTCACCCATTCATTCACACATTCATACAGAGGCGCCACGCACCTATTTCTTTTAAGGGGGCACAGTGTGCACAACATACAGAAACATGTGCCCACAAATACAGATATTAAAAGGAAAATCCACTTGGCTCAAAAATCTGAGGGAGTACGTGCCCCCTCAGTTTCAATAGGCATGACGCCTCTGCATTCATACACTGATGCCGGTGTCAGTCATGCAAGGCAGTGCCACCTAGCTCATCGGGAGCAGCTGGGGTTAGGTGTCTTGCTCACAGACAACTCGACACTTGGTCAGGAGGACCCGGGGATCGAACATTAGACAACCTACTTGACCCACTGATCCACTGATGCCCCAAACCGCTGGCAACAAAAGTGAGTACACCCCTAAGTGAAAATGTGCAAATTTGGCCCAATTAGCAATTTTCCCTCCCTGGTGTCATGTCACTCATTAGTGTTACAAGGTCTCATGTGTGAATGGGGAGCAGGTGTGTTGGATTTGGTTTTATCACTCTCACACTCTCTCATACTGGTCTCTGGAAGTTCAACATGGCACCTCATGGCAAACAACACTCTGAGGATCTGAAAAAAAAGAATTGTTGCTCTACATAAAGATGGCCTAGGCTATAAGAAGATTGCTAAGACCCTGAAACTGAGCTGCAGCCTGGTGGCTAAAACCATACAATGGTTTAACAGGACAGGTTAAACTTAGAACAGGCCTCGCCATGGTCGACCAAAGAAGTTGAGTGCACGTGCTCAGCATCATATCCAGAGGTTGTTTTTGTGAAATTGACAAATGAGTGCTTCCAGCATTGCTGCAGAGGTTGAAGGGGTGGGGGTGCAACCTGTCAGTTGTGACATCCTCGGCCCGCAGTACCTCAGACCGCCGCAACATGTCACCTCAGCCTCACAATCATTGTGACTCCAGCTCATGCGAACTAGTGATGTACGAATCACAAACGATTCTCTATTTTTGAACATTTTTTTTAGTGAACTGGGTGTACTGAATCACTGCATTAAAAGATACGTTCAATTAATGAATCACTTCTGCAAGAGAAAATTACGCAGATGTAGCCTACGGGTGAAGTCCGAATTAAAAACTTTTATATCTTAGTAGATGTCATCACCATGCCCTGAATAAATAGATGCCCACACTTATCATAATCCACACACTGCAGCAGAAATCGAACTCGTCTTCATAATCTTTGTCATAAAGGCTTTATTGTTGCGGATTTGAAAGGGCTATGAATACTGAGTCTTGTGTCGCGAGAGTGCACAAACTGTCTCTACACAGCGATGTTATTGACTGTTCTTCACACCCTTTATTATAAAAATATGTTCATCTAAGCATACTTAATGAGAATAAAACATGTCATTCGTAAATCTATTTTATTTCCCTTAAAAAGTACATGTGAATATTTATAATGTGTATTACAGAAGTGCGTGCGTACATGCATACATGCAGCCAGTTAAAAACGTCAAGATGAGTGAACGGCGACAAAGGAGCAATATTTGGACCGTTTTTACCAAAATAAATGAAAATATTGCAAGGTGCCCTACTTGCAAAATAAATGTGTCAACCCATGGAGGATCAACAGCAAATCTCCACAGACATTTACATTTTTGTGATCATAGCTTAAAATTAAATGAGTGCCCTGCTTTCACAGTAAATAATAAGGTCACATCATGGGCACAAAATGGAATTAAGCAGTTTGACAAAAAGATTTGTTAACTGAATCAGTGATTGGAAAGATTCAAATCTTTTATATGAACTGTACTGAATGATTCCGTTCACTTTAGTGATTCGGAATCCCCATCACTAGAGTGTCAAATGAGCATTGGGGTAGAGCCGATATACACTCACATAAAGGATTATTAGGAACACCATACTAATACTGTGTTTGATCCCCTTTCGCCTTCAGAACTGCCTTAATTCTACGTGGCATTGATTCAACAAGGTGCTGAAAGCATTCTTTAGAAATCCTGGCCCATATTTATAGGATAGCATCTTGCAGTTGATGGAGATTTGTGGGACATGGCATGAAGGGGCATGAAGCTCCTGTTCCACCACATACCAAAGATGCTCTATTGGGTTGAGATCTGGTGACTGTGGGGGCCATTTTAGTACAGTGAACTCATTGTCATGTTCAAGAAGCCAAATAGAAATTATTCGAGCTTTGTGACATGGTGCATTATACTGCTGGAAGTAGCCATCAGAGGATGGGTACATGGTGGCCATAAAGGGATGGACATGGTCAGAAACAATGCTCAGGTAGGCTGTGGCATGTAAACAATGCCCAATTGGCACTAAGGGGACTAAAGTGTGCCAAGAAAACATCCCCCACAGCATTACACCACCACCACCAGCTTGCACAGTGGTAACAAGACATGATGGATCCATGTTCTCATTCTGTTTACGCCAAATTCTGACTCTACCATCTTAATGTCTCAACAGAAATCGAGACTCATCAGACCAGGCAACATTTTTTCCAGTCTTCAACTGTCCAATTTTGGTGAGCTCTTGCAAATTGTAGCCTCTTTTTCCTATTTGTAGTGGAGATGAGTGGTACCTGGTGGGGTCTTCTGCTGTTGTAGCCAATCCGCCTCAAGGTTGTGCGTGTTGTGGCTTCACAAATGCTTTGCTGCATACCTCGGTTGTAACAAGTGGTTATTTCAGTCAAAGTTGCTCTTCTATCAGCTTGAAGCAGTCGCCCCATTCTCCTCTGACCTCTAGCATCAACAAGGCATTTTCGCCCACAGGACTGCCGCATACTGGATGTTTTTACCTTTTCACACCATTCTTTGTAATCCCTAGAAATGGTTGTGCGTGAAAATCCCAGTAACTGAGCACATTGTGAAATACTCAGACCAGCCCGTCTGGCACCAACAACCATGCCACGCTCAAATTTGCTTAAATCACCTTTCTTTCCCATTCTGACATTCAGTTTGGAGTTCAGGAGATTGTCTTGACCAGAACCATACCCCTAAATACATTGAAGCAACTGCCATGTGATTGGTTGAGTAGATAATTGCAATAATGAGAAATTGACCGGGTGTTCCTAATAATCCTTTAGGTGAGTGTATAGCTACAATCTATGGGTAGAGCGAAAACTGTGATAATATTGTTAACCGCTAGAGGGCATGAGTGCTACAAAATTATTTTGTAAAAGATTCTACAGCAAACCACTGTCTACAGCTGGCATTTCACATCAGAAATATAGCACATCATTTTCATATTTACCACAATATAATATTTTATACCAGGTAACTTGAATCCCACATGCTGTGCAGTGGTATATGTAAGCAATAAGGCATGAGGTGATATGGTGGCTAAGAGCTGTTCTTAGGCAAATGTGTCTATACACAGCGTTTAGCTGTGGTATATTGGCAATATATCACAAAAAACTGATGATTTATTGCTCTTATAAACCGGTTACCAAACAAATTAAAGCAGTTAAAAGCAATGTGATGTCATACCTGTAGTATACGGTCTCATATACAAGGCCTATAAGCCAATCAGGATTCAAAGCACATGATACTGAGACTGTATACCACAGGTAGAGAATAACATAATTTTATTTCTCTGTTTGCTCTGGTAACCAGTCTATAAAAACAATGAGGCATCTTGGGGGATTTACACAGGGGTTATATAGAATCCAAAATAATAGTTTTGTGGGGCATTGACAGGAGAAGCAGTCTTGAAATGAATTTGAGTCTATTTAGTTAAATCTCATTTACAAAACGGTAACAGTCATTTTCCAATTAATATATAGGCTTTTATATCTGACCCTTTTTGCTATAAAAAGTAAATTCATAATTTTCTCAAAATGATAGCTACCTTAAATGATTTTACACTAACTGCTTTAAATGCTGGGTTATAAATAACTGCTTTAAATGCACGGTTAGAATCTGCATCACTGATTAACAAGTCTGTCCACTCCTTGTTTTCTCATGTCCAAGCAGAAGACAGAGAATGATATCCAGAATAGTGATGAGAAGTTTTGGCTACATCCAATACCTGCTGGACTCCTATTTATATAACATCTCTGAAAATAAGAGTGTGCCTCAGTGAGCTTTTCCATTAACACCATAATGAAAAGATTGCTTGGACAGAGGGATACGTGATTGTACATCAGCACTCCTACTCTGAGACCCTTTTTAAACTCTCACAGTCCCCACTCAGGCTGATCAGAGCTGAGCTGGGGAGTTATTTTTTCCTGCCACACAAGCATGTGTTTGGAGTATGATACAGCATTAGTGGAATGCATGACTTGCCTTGGTACATCTACTTGATGGAAATATGTCTTTAGACATTTTATTCATATACATACCTCCTGTCAGACCCTTAAAGTCCATGAACTGTACTGTACATGAAAGAGACATCATTGTACTACTTGGAAGAGGACTGGCCACCCCTTTGAGTCTGGCCTCTCTCTAGGTTTCTTCCCAGGTCCCTCCTACTACTACATCACTTCTGTTGCTTGCTTTTGGGGGTCTCTGTCAAAGCACTTTGTGACAACTGCTGTTGTAAAAAGGGCTTTATAAATAAATTTTATTGATTGATTGACTTGTAATAGAAAAGGACTGTCTACATTGTGAAGAACAAATTTTTCACATTAATTTAAGGTAAATAATGACAATTATTTTTAATCACTTATATATTTGCTACATCAATAGGCTATATGGTTCTGTGCAGATGAATGCGTCTGATACAACTTTGTGAAATAATGATAATTTGCATGAAAAACGATAGTTCTTTCACAAAGGAAATCCCAAAATCGTGAAGCCCAACTGCTTTTGGTACAAAAATATACATTTTGTGGAACTTTGAAGCATATGGGCTACAGCAGCAGAAGACCACACACTCCTGTCAGCTAAGAACAGGAATCTGAGGCTACAATTTGCTTGTTTCCAACACAAGGGCTCTGGGAGGAATTATAGGCATTCTGAACATGTATTTATTGGCACAAATACACACGTTCTGAGTGCATGTTACATGAATCCTGGCACACTTTAAGAAAAACAAGTGAAAATTCCCACAACTGTCATGAATCCTAAGGACTGGGTTTGGGATTCGTGCTATATAACAGAGATATGGACTCATTGAGATATATATAGAGTTACTGTTTATTGTGTATTTACGGTGCCTTTGTACTGTAGTTTTGTGTTTGGTGATTGTTATTGAATATATGTGTATATGGAGCTGTGGCGCCACCTCCCTGAACACCCTTAGCTATGGATAGGTCTCGGTTGAGTTAATCAAGTACTTGTTATATCTAATTTCTAATTACCAACAGCACTTATCTACAGTGCCTTGCGAAAGTATTCAGCCCCCTTGAACATTTCAACCGTTTGCCACATTTCAGGCTTCAAACATAAAGATATAAAACTGTAATGTTTTGTGAAGAAGCAACAACAAGTGGGACACAATCATGAAGTGGAACGAAATTTATTGGATATTTCAAACATTTTTAAGAAATAAAAAACTGACGAATTTGCAAGGGGTTCAAGTCTGTCTTTGACAAAACCAGGCTTTGGCTTTATATGTCCATTGTGGACCCCACTGTGCTAACTTCATTGCTCTGGCTGCCTGCTCTGCATTTGCTGTTGTTGGAAACTAATCCATGAGTTGAAAGACTTCTTTAATAAGTTTGGGAATTTCAAAGTTATTTTTACAGATATTGCCTCTTCAGAAACTGGGCATCCCACCACCCTAAAACCATTGTGCCTGACAAGGTGAACAGTATGAGTACCTGCAATTTGATCTGCACTGGGTCAATATGAATCCACTCTTAATTCACTTGATGAAATGGCATCCTCCAGCAGCAAGGAAACTGCAAGGGCTAATGGTCTCCGTGAAGGTTTTTTTAAGGGAATACTGTTATTGGGCTTATAATGACAGAAGATGTGATGTGTGATTTGGAGCATCTAAATGTCTCATTCCAAAAAAGAGAACAAACCATGTGAAGAAAGGAGTGGGAAAAAAAGGAACAGAGGACTACTTCAACAGCATGTACAATGATACATATGGTAGCTTCTTTAGATTTGCTTCCAAAACAGATGCCTCTAACGCCGTCCTCACAAACGTTATACTGCTCCAGCTGAGCCCCATGTCCATCTCATTGCTCAGGCATCATCTTGGACACTGTATCGATGCAGTTCTCTGAGCGATTCAATCAGGAGGGGATTTACACACTGCAGAAGTTGGAAATGGTTCTTATTTCTGGAGTGTCATGTATTGTCATGTTTAAATGCAGCTACAATTACACCACCTTAAAAGAGGCAGCTGAAATACTTAGGAACATGTTACCAGAAGTAAGATGTACAGTATCTCACAAAAGTGAGTACACCCCTCACATTTTTGTAAATATTTGATTATAACTTTTCATGTGACAATACTGAAGAAATTACACTTGTACATTGTGCTACAAAGTAGTGAGTGTACAGCTAAACACACTAAACCGCTAGCAACAAAAGATAGTACACCCGTAAGTGAAAATGTCCAAATTGGGCCCAAAGTGTCTATATTTTGTGTGGTAACCATTTTTTTACTGCACGCGCACTCAACTTCTTTGGTCAACCATGGCGAGGCCTGTTCTGAGTAGAACCTTTCCTGTTAAACCGCTGTATGGTCTTGGCCACCATGCTGCAGTGACCAGTATGAGGGAGTGTGAGAGCGATAACCAAATAACACACCTGCTCCAAAACCACACCTGAGACTGTGTAACACTAACACTGGTGGGGCTGTAGCCCAAGTTATGTAGCTAGATAACTTTTCCATAACACACCAGTCATCACTTTACCAATGCTGCTTTCGACCCTTGCCATTTTGGTGCCGTGCCTCCTGCGTATCCTAGTTTCATATTATTAACACATAACAACACAGTGAATTCAATCAATATTGATTGCCAAACTAGAGAAGGAATATCTAAACCTACAATGGTGAGTGGTGGTGATGAAATAACATAGGAAAATTGTCCAGATTGTCTATTGTCAAAACTAGATTTTAATATTGCTGAATGTCATTCTCTTGCCTGTTATTATTTATCACAGACATATTTATAAACGGATTACGATAATATCACATACATGTCCACATTCCATGAAACAATCTTTTGTCTACCGGTTTGAAAAATACATTTCGGAAAGGAAACCATAATCTTATTGGTCAATGCACATCCAAACTGTATTTTACTAAAAAAATGTATTTTAGGTTTGGTTGTGGGCAGGCAGGAAAATCAGATTTCATAGGGCCCTAAAATGTCACTGGAGAAACAAGTAAATTCGGAAAATATTACTGAAAACCAGAGGTGGACAAAGTACTGAGTAAAAGTACTTTTCTGAGTAACTCTGAGTTTACAAGTTTGTGGGAAGTCCCTACTTAAGACCAAATTTATCAGGTAAAAGGAGTTCACATATTAAAGTGGTATGCAGGAGGACAGTGGTATGCAACGACAAACTTGAGTATTTTCTTGTATTTGAAAGTGGAAAGGAATACAATGATTTCTGGTATGATTTCAGACATTAATTGGAAATTGGCAATTAGCTACATTTCGTTGTTTTAGGCAGGGATTATGACTAACGACAACTCTGTTTGCACACAAAAAATACTAAGTGAAGTATGCAATCATTTTCTCTTCGAAATTCAAATGTGAAAAATTATAAATCCATATGTTGTGTTAAATGTAACACATTCTGTGAAACATGACCAAAAGTGATTTGTCAATTTTATCCCAGGTGATGTAATAGCAAATCATTTAACCCTAATTTATCAACAGTGTTTTTCCGTAAATGAAAATATTCTCAGTCCACTGTCTCAGTCAAATCCCCCAAGAAATTTAAAAACATTACAGAGCAAGCTCATCACCGTGCATCTGCCCCCTGATGGACAGAACCACAAACTTGCAAAGTACAACATATTTACTGTATATATTCTTCTTCCAAGCAATTTGAAAGACATCATTCAAATGTGGAAAGGACCATCTACATATCACAGACCACTACATAGTCAGCCTACATTGTTAGATGGGAAACAGGGGAACAGATGAAGATGTTATGCAGGGGTGTCCTGGTGTTGATGGTCAAGCATTTTCTCTAAGCCCTTTCACACAAAAAAATTGTTACTGCACAAATTTTCTGGTGCTCTTCATTTTTAAACTTGTATTGACCTCTGGGGTTATACTAAAGATTTGGAAAACTGCTTATTATGTCTACTCAAAGTTAGGGATACTGGTGAACTTGATAATTTTCTTTAAACTGACTCATCTAGCAAACATTCACTATTAAATATACAGCTGCATATCAGTTTTAGACAATAGCACAGTACCATCACAGCCACTATTTTGGTTGTGAATGATATTGTCAAAGCTGTTGCTAGAAAGTTAAACTGTGTTGCCTTATTTGTTGACCTGTCAAAGGCCTTTGATACAGGGGATTATTCGTTGCTGCTTAAATAGCTGATCTCATTGGGGGTAGCTGTAGACACTTGGGTTTCAGAGTTATCTCAGCAGTAGGTCACAGGCTATTGTTGCTGATGGTGTATTGGATTCATAATTCAATTCTGGTTCCTTTATTGTTTACTATTTACATAAATGGTATCTGTAACAATGTGCAAAAATATCAAGTGAATTTGTTTGCTGATGACACAGTACTTTATGTGGTAGCCCCATCTCTTGCTCACTCAGACATAATATTCGTGCAGACTGATTTAGATTTGCTACAAATTTCACTTGTAGCCTTAAGGCTTGTGTTCAATGCAAGTAAAACTTTGGATGTGCTGTTTTCTAGATAAAATCTGCAATTGGACAATCTTAACATTACTACTCTCGATGGCTGAAAAAAGTGTAACCTTACAAAATTACTTCAACTGGTTACAAGCTACAGAATTAAGTTCTCTCAACTATTGAGTATTGATCAATGTGTTATTTTGAGTTGAAACAACCTAATTCTGTAGCTTGTAACCAGTTGAAGTAATTTTGTAAGGTTAATCCAATAAATCACTTTTTTCAGTGAACATTCTTCCTATAAATACCTGGGAATTTGTTTTGACGATAACCTCACATTTAATACACATATTTCTAAGCTTCTGAGTAAGCTGAAAGTGAGAATTTGTTTATTATAGAAATAAATCATGTATTTCGTCAAAGCATAGGAAGGAGATTTTACACATCTTGTTTGTCAGTTCTTGATTATAGTGAGGTACTATACACACCGGCCACTTCATTGTGTATACCTTGATAGTAATGTGTTGGACCCCCTTCAGGATTACCTTAATTCTTCTGCAACAATACTCAGGTAGACTGTGGCATTTACACAATGCTCAATTGGTGCTATGGGGCCCAAAGTGTGCCAAGAAAATATCCCCCACACCATTACACCACCACCACCAGCCTGAACACTTTACACAAGGCAGGATGGATCCATCATTTCATGTTGTTTACACCAAATTGTGAGCCTACTTTCTGAATGTCACAGCAGTAATTGAGACTCATAGACCAGACAACGTTATTCCAATCTTCTATTGTTTAAATTTGGTGGGCCCATTCAAATTGTAGCCTCCGTTTCCTGTTCTTAGCTGACAGGGGTGGCACCCAGTGTGGTCTACAGCTGCTGTAGCCCATCTGCATCAAGGTTTGTTTTGTGCAGTCTGAGATGCTCTTTAGTATACATTGGTTGTAACAAGGGTTTATTTGATTTACAGGTGCCTTTCAATTAGCTCAAACCAAACCAGTCTGGCCATTCTCCTCGGACCTCTGTCATCAATAAGGCATTTTTGACCAGAGAACTGCTGGCTGCTCACAGTTATTCAACACCTTCATGGCAAGCATCTTTAGTACTAACTAGAGCACCCTTATTTAGACCTGGGACACCAGGTGAGCGCTATTAATGATAAGGTAGAACAGAAAACAGAAAAGATGAAAATTCCCAGCTTTATGCAACAACACCACGCTCCAGTCGTGTCGGAAAAGTGGATCCGTACCGTCACGTGGTGTCGAGTGTTGTTGCAAGGCTACCCTCCATTCGTACGTTAATGGGTGTTTCTCAAATACAGCTGCGGGCTACAGCCACCATCAGTTTCTCCATTGATTCACTGCGAGCCTTCCCCCCGTCTCCTCTGTGCTCTACTTCTATTGGATAGTCGCTTCGCGTTCAACGGATTAATTTGCATAAAGCTGGGAATTTTCATCTTTTTTGTCGCGCAACATTTTCTCGAATGCAGTGCTGCCTTCCCGGGATGCTATGCGGGCACGTTGAAGTCGCGTGACGTCACCCATAGGAATAGAGCGAGATGCGACGCGACAGAGGGTCGTGTCGGAAAAGTGGATCCGTACCGTCACAGCCCTTGCGATACACCCGCCGCACCGCATCAACATTTTGACGGATCCGGTAGATTTGCCGCAGCAGTGCACACTACTTCCTAATGAAATGAATGGACTTCCACCGCAACGCAACCAGTTTGCCGTGCCTGGTGTGAATCCAGCACTAGAGAGGTAGATTGGTATGTCAAGTGGCAAGGCAAATACTGTAGAGTAATTAACACTGAGCAAATGGATATTGTTCAAACAATAAATAAGATACTGTACAGATCGGTGCATGCAAAGGCACCATAGGAAAATACTAAGGCACTAGATCAAGTGAAATGGCCTGTTTGTACAGTTTATGTCTACTCCGGATTCATGCTCCAGATACCTGATGGCGCCACCTAGAGGCACAATCTGCCATTTCTACAGGTCTTCCAGCTTAACTCCTCTTCTAACATCCCTCGCTTGCTCTGATGGCAATCCTGCTGTACTTTCCTCATGTAAGATTTGGTAACAGTTTTAAAGGTGTTTATTATGGATACTATTGATAAAAATCAAGTATTTATCTTTTCCCTAATCAATAACTATGCAAGGTCAGTTCTGGCTGGTATATGGATGAGACTATACCTCTCAAAGTGGTGTTAGATGAACAGTAGGGGGCACTCTTCCCTCTGGTTTAATGATCAATGTCTCAGTGGTCACCTAAAGCTCTAATGGCAATTATCATAGTAATATCCCTGGTGTCTTAGTGACATTTCCAACTCTGAACTCACATGTCATCTTGGTCACCTGATCTTCTTCCAGTTGGCTCATTCTTCTTCATCCTAAAAACAAAAGTAATGCTACTAATTACATGCAATAAATTATGTACTGTACTGTATGTATATTTCTCTGAATGTGAAAGTCAGTGTAGAGATTGAAATATAGTTACATGTTTAAAAAAAACAAAAATCAATAAAATATATATATTTTGGAAAAATCAGTTGATTACTCTAGAGCACACAATGAGGAGTATAATAAAAAACAATACGTTGTTTGTATAACATACAGTTCAGAGGTTCTTACATGATATGTCTATCCCTTAAAAAATGTTTTTTTCAAAAAGTGATTGTGATACAAATGTTGATTATTTCTTTTCTTTGGGATAACTGCCAGAATAATCTGATATACCAACAATATGTTTTTCTCATATTTCTGTAGATCCATCCTACATCCCAATAATTTCTTCTGTACTACCTTCTGGCCAATGCACTGCCTGACCACTGCGTAGGTACTGATAGAGGCATACCTTGGCCAGTAGGTTTGCATGGATTCAATGTGACAACAGTAGTTGTTGGTGTTGCATTTCTTCTAGACATTTCTTCTGGTGTCTATGATCCTGATCATTTGACCCTGTGCTTTGTTCTATTTAGACTATAAGCAAGAAGAGTGTGGGGGGGGGGGTCACACGATCTTAGGGGGATGATGTCTCAGTGATGTATTTTAAAAAGCTGTGTTCCTAGAGATGGACAATTTGTGAAAGCAGTGCAGCAATTTTTGCCTTTTGTTTTAAATCCCATTCATTGTTTTTTTTCCCCAGAGTCTTGTATTCCCTTTAAAGATAACCTAGAAGAGATTAGTAGAACCAGGGCAACATGAGTCACACATTACAGAAAGATAAACATAACAGGGCAGTAATTAGTATTTTCAAACAAAGGTAACAAGATAAAATGCTTTATGCTTATATAATTTTTTTACTTCCAGCAAATGAAAGAGGCACTTACTATTTTATAATGGAAGGAAGGAATATGAAAGGCAAAAGTATATATAAAAATTTAAAGATACATTATTGTGTTTTACAATAAAGCTATGTCATACAGGTACTGTCATGAGAAATGTAACCAGTTAGACCCCATAGTGTTGTTTGGCAGGATTAGTATCTACACATATTTATCTGTTTTTAAATTTTCAGTGTACATTTTGATGTCTCTAACTCCAAAGCTGCAATCCCAAACGTATCTGCCCTACTAGAAGGATTATATTGGTA
Source organism: Umbra pygmaea (assembly GCA_016801145.1). NCBI lineage: Eukaryota > Metazoa > Chordata > Actinopteri > Esociformes > Umbridae > Umbra > Umbra pygmaea. The sequence goes on along the minus strand of JACXGM010011114.1, from coordinate 2,368 downwards.
TTATTGAAATCTACATGAATAAATATGATTAAATTTTTTTATATAAAAATATACAGTCTTATGCAAAAGTTTAGGCAGCCCTGACAATTTCCGTGGTTTTCATTTATAAATATAATATATATATAATAGATTTTGAGCAGTGTTTTGGGTTGTTGTCTTGTTGAAATATCCAGCCCTGGCAAAACTTCAACTTTGTGACTGATTCCTCTACATTATTATCATGTATCTGCTGATATTGAGTGGAATCCATGCGACCCTCAACTTTAACAAGATTACCAGTACTGGCACTGGCCACACAGCCCCACAGCATAATGGAACCTCCACCACATTTTACTGTGAGTAGCAAGTGTTTGTCTTGGAATGCTGTGTTCTTTTGTCACCATGCATAATGCCCCTTGTTATGACCAAATAACTCAATCTTTGTTTCAGCAGTTCACAGCACCTTCTTCCAAAATGAAGCTGGCTGTGCAGAAAAGTCTTCTTTGCAACACTCGCCCATACAGCTTCTCCTTGTGCAAAGTGTGCTGACTAGTTGAACAATGCAGTGACACGATCTGCAGCAAGAGGATGTTGTAGGTCTTTGGAGGTGGTCTGTGGGCTGTTTATGACTGTTCTCACCATTCTTTGCCTTTCCCTTTCCAATATTTTACTTGGCCTGACACTTCTGGCCTTAACAAGAACTGTGCCTGTGGTCTTCCATTTCCTCACTATGTTCCTCACAGAGAACACTGACAGCTTAAATCTCTGCAATAGCTTTTCGTAGTCTTCCGCTAAACCATAATGTTGAACAATCGTTGTTTTCAAGTCATTTGATAGTTGATTTGAGGCCCCCATGTCCCCGCTCTTCAGAGGAGAGTCAAAGAGAAAAACACCTTGCAATTGGTCACCTTAAATACCTTTTCTCATGATTGGATGCACCTGTCTATGAAGTTCAAGGCTTAATGAGCTCACCAAACCAATTGTGTGTTCCAATTATTCAGTGCTAGGTACAGTAGTTATAGGTATTCAAATCAACAAAATGGCAAGGGTGCCCAAATTTATGCACCTGTCTAATTTCATTTTGATGCATATTGCACATTTTCTGTTAATCCAATGAACCTCATTTCACTACTGAAATATTACTTTGTCCTTCAGTTATTTGATAAATCAAAATGAAATTACTGATCCAAACACCAAATTATTTATAAATGAAAATCATGGAAATTGTAAGGGGTGCCTACACTTTTGCATACAAATGTGTATATGTTTTGTTTACCTAACCCCTTTGAAAACATGTCTTTCAGATAGGCTGAGAAAAAGTGTATGGAAAATAATTTTCTGTATACAGATTTTTACACATAGGTAAAACCTCTACAGGAAATGATAGGATAAAGGAATGAAAGAGAGGCACTCAAATGCCTTCACACATTTTTATTTCTAGGAACACCAAATAAAAACAAGTGACTGGGATTCTAAAATATGCATTTAATGTTCTGAGTCACTAAAGGTGATAACCTTCAGCACATGTTGTAAGCTCCTATCAAAATATCGAGATCACAAAAAATCCTGGATTGAAACTGAATTTACCCTGACCCTGCTCGTGTCATGAGCTTTACATAAACAGGAAAACATAAACATTTAAAACAGATCAAATTAAGGCAACTAAAATAAAAGTGAAAAACAGTTAGAAAAATAGTACAGTAATGAGACGTAGACTCCTAATGCATTGGGACATTTCCATGGTCTCAGAATGATACTGAGACTAAATACATAAAGAGAAAGATGTGCAAAATCACATGGGTCATGTTAAGCTGTCAAATCAAAATGAATTATGGCAAACTTAAAAGAACAATATGACAATATACAGGCACTATATTAACTATTTCCAATGGGGAATAAAAGCATTTACACTAGAGAAGTGAAAAACGCAAATCAGAAAAAACTAAAAATCATTATTTACATCTGCCCTGTTATTCTAGTTAATGTGCTTGTCTTATGCACATAGTGTTAGTTGGTACTTTTCAAACATTGTTTTCGGTTTGGCGTGCCATAATAAGCATCTGTTAACGAAAGTAATGATCCCGTCTGATGCATTATGTTTATGAGTACGATGATTTAATCAGAACCAGCATCATCCAATATGTGCGAGTGAATTAGACCATTAGCTAAATATAATTACCCGACTTATCCGGGGGGTATTGCACGAAAGTAGAATAAAGAAATCCAGGATAACTGAAAAAGCGCAGCTTGACTTAGTGTGATCTGCTCATCGCGGCTTAATCGGTTGCACGTTTGCTTAGCCAGGATGAAAAGGTAAAGCTATGTCAAGCCAGATGTAGATATTCTGGATAAGTGCTCGTTCACGGCTTTCTTAAATAGACCACGGTAT
>JACXGM010011113.1:5732-25521 GCA_016801145.1 Umbra pygmaea | reverse complement strand
CAAGAATAACACAATGGGTCGGGTAAGGGAGAAAGATAGAAAAGTGCAGTTGAATGTGCAGTTGAATGCAGTTGAATGCAGTGTACAGAGTAGCAGGCAAATACAATGAAATAAGTTAACACTAGTATGACAGTGCAAATGGTAACTGTGCAAATAAAATATAATAATGTTCAAGTAAGTATGTACACAAAGGTGCTTAATGTGCAAATGTGCACAATGTGCACATTGTGTGAAATGTGCAAGAACAAAAAGAGGAACCATGATACACGCACACTATATTTCTTCCAACTGTTGAATCAATATGTAGCAAGTTGCACAGATAAGGGAGACCTATTATATTGTGTGTATATATATATATATATATATATATATATTTTATACATGATATTATCTGGAGACTGATGTCCATATTCTGATGATAGCAATACATCTAACCACTACTTTGGCTTTCAGAGGAACATGACATTTCACTGAGACGCATTGACAAAATTCCACATGTACAGTCAGATCATAAGAGCATTCACTCTGTATCTGTAATATTTTTTTTATGTCTGTCAGTGTTGGCACAAGCACATAGACAACACTATACACACCACCCTTCACACACACAGAAACACACACACACACAGGTCTTTTCATCTACCGTCTGAAGTAAAGGATTTATTGCACTGATACCTTGATTGATGCTAGAGAAGCCATTTTAACTGAAGATGGTAGAGAGGTCCATAACCTGTTAAGGATCGGTATACCGCAGGCAGAACGAACAATCTTCTTTCAGCTTTACTTGATTACAATCACTCTTCACACAAATGCTACCTTTACTGTACATAGACATGTCTTATATGTACAGAAAGCTTAGAATCTTACGAATTTAGCTAACACATCTGATTTACAATAGCTATGACAAGATAAAATGGCACGTTATCATCTGACATCATCTGCATTGTAAACAAACGTTTGTTATTGCGACTCAGCTAAAACATCCACGTCTGACAAAAAAATATGTACTTACAGTAAGCTATCTTTCTCTGATGCATTGCTTTTGTTGGTAAAATCCATTTGTTAGGTGAAAACAATCAAAAACTCAATACAACTTTACTGCAAATAGTCACCGAACTATTTCCGGACTTTCGACCTTCAAGCCAGTGTTCCAGGCACTGAATTCTATCTGATTCAAAATGTGCAGGCTTTCTACATGTTTACAGACATCTGACTCATCGTTCTAAACTCAGGGAAAGCATAATTACATTAATATATGTGACCATAATCTGCGTCTATTCACATTTGTCGCTCTGATTCACCAGAACAGCACTCACTTAATTGACAGTAAATCCAATAAATCATAACCGAACCATCTGAATTCAACCTAGGTAGACAGCCAATAAGCTGGGCTTTTCAGTCATGTTTGGTTGATCTTTATGAGCTACACAGTACATAAACTACAAGCATGCGTAACCGCACACTCATGTTTAGGATTCCAGATTAGGGCTGAACGATGTTGTGTTTTAGCATCGACATCGCGATGTGCGCATGTGCGATAGTCACATCGCCGGAACATGCGATGTGAAGACGGGTAGCACCCAATGACAGTATAGGTAGCACCACAGTTTACACAAGTTTGTTGTATGGTTTGTTGCTGGGATGACATAAACGCTCTGCATGCCTGCACAGTGATTGGTTCGCTGTGATTGGTTGTTGTGCCGCTGCTCACAGCCAACATTCTCTGTCACTGGCAGACCTGTACTAGCGAAAGATGAGCGACGAAGAGGATACGCATTACGCAGGAAAAAAAGGATGGTTTCGTACCAAAAATAAGGTAAAAATCTTTGGGACTATTTCGGCTACCAAAAACAGGTACTTTGTCAGAAGTGTTATAAAGTTGTGTCAACAAAACAAGGGAAAACCACCCATTTGTCTGATCACTTAAAACGGCCCCACAAAGCTCTTTACGACGAGTACCAAATCTAATCCCGGATGTCAATCAAAACAAAACACTATTTGCGATGCCTTTGCCAGTGTGACACCTTACCAGAAACGCTGTCAACGACAGAAAAAATAACAAACGCAATAACGTTTCATATCGTAAAAATATGTTGCAATTACACGCCGTCACATTTGCTTATCCATGATTATGATGATGACCAACACTGTTTTACTATGGCACGTTGGCTAAAAAAATTTACTTAAAAACAAAAGATTGTGAAACAAAATGCTTATAAATTCTATTATAAAAAATATATTTTTTCAGTTATATTTTTATAAACCAATCCGGGGTTGGTGTAAAGCTGCTGTTTTATAAATAAAATGTGTACTGCTTTACTGTTTACAGAGAATGAAGCTTGTTTATTAGTGAAATTATTAGTATCATGGAATGGTAATTATTGACTTTAGCCTACATTGATGGCTTGCAATATCGCAATATATATAGTTGGGAAACAAAATATCGCAATGTAATTTATTTCCAGTATCGTGCAGCCCTATTCCAGACTTTTATGTAGTGTCTTCGCGGTGTTCCAGACCCAAAATATATTTTCTGTTTTTCAACTTTGTTCATTTTAAAGCTTTGTTCATAAATTGTTCGTAAAACTTTGTTCATAAAATGCCTCCCAAAGGTCTAAAAGCTTTTTTGAGAAAGAGAAATATCAATGTTATCGATGCTTTGGAAGAGATTTGCGGAGAAAGTGACACGGGATTGATGATTGACTCTGTAAGCTACCACAGCTTCGACTCCACAGAGATATTTTTGAAAGGGAAAGATCCCCTTTTAGATCGGTGAGTAAAATAAGTTGTATCTTGTTCTAATCAAGTTGTTTACATTTAGTTATTATGCCACATGGCATTTGTAGAATTTTAGATTTCTCTGTGATTGAAAATCCACAAACATTTGGCCTTTGTGTTTAGTTCATTGGCTTGGAAACATTTGAACAATGAACATTGGAATGCTGTGGTTTGTTTTCACGTTAGATTAATTATTTATTTATTATTGTAAGTGCACAATGTAGAGAAACTAGCATGTGATTATATAAAAGTTGAGTTCTAATTTGACACTAGGCCATTGTTGGCTGCTAACTTGGCCATTTGTATGAATGTGTGTTTTGTAAAAAGAAACAAAATGTATAACCATATCATGTTTTTATAGTTATTAATTTGAAAATGATTAATTTGGACACTTAGGTACATTTAGGTATGTTTCAGCACAATTGTAAAGGACACTTGGGGTGTCCTGTTACAAAATAGCTTCTTGGCAGTTGACTCTATCATTCAAAGATTTTAGACATGTTGTCCTCCCTGGGGCAACATGATTAGAAGTGTTTCCAGCACCCAATCTCAATATATGGCTTTTTATTTGCATTTGCAAAAAAAGTGTATGAATTTTCTTTCATCTCGTGCCAGATTCACTGTGTACACTTATTCTTTAAGTCTTTCCGTTCAAAAAATATCAAGCATATGTATCTCCTTACTTCATGTCCAATATAACAAGAGGTTACATTTGGGTATGTTTTTTAGGCAGAAATTGAGTTTCAGGGCTGGATCGTTAAGAGGTTAAGATGGCTGCAATCCTGAAATGGCTGGCCTATTTTCATTATAATGTAGACAGAAGGATCATTTTCATTTGGGCCAGTTTGAAAAGTGTGATTAGAAGCATGACGCCTTGGTGAGATGGTGCATCAGAGAATACGTTTTAATCTTTGACACCCCTGAAGATGCTGTGAAGTTGTTGCTATGACGCAAAGCAATAATAGCAAATTGGGCATCGCAGAAATTGGCAACGGAGATTATCAATGTCATGAAAATACGGAGGTTAGATAGTGGGGTAAAAAAAGTTAAAACAACAAACTGTACTGATTTTTCTGCTGTATTCTTCTCTTTTGTTTTTAACAGTGGTTAGTTGAACATTATTATTCTGCCCTGTGTGCTAGGCTAGTTTACTAATAACCGCCGCATGAACTCACAAACTCTGTAGGTTTTTTATTGGCCTTGAGTGCTCTGAAAATTGGTTGGATCATAGACTGAGCTCCTGTCAATCAAGTCCACATGACCAGGGGTGGCACATCATTTTTGCTTAAGGGCCACATTGAGTTTCTGAAACCAAGTGAAGGGCCTATAGAAGTACTATAGCTATGCGTGAAAACAAATAGGATATACAGTAGGAACTGTAGTCCCCCTGCATACACACAAGTGGCAGAACACATTTCAACCTAAACTCACAACAACAAAAAATGTGCAAACGTTTTTGCGAAAAAAAGAGAAATAAAATAGGCTTTATGAAATTGCTACTGTATATGACAGCAGATGTCTGACATAGCATTCAGCCCTGTAAATAAACAAATTCTGAAATTCAAAAACAAATAGTAAGTGTATTTGATCCATTTTCAAAGGTAGATGAGCATTATTTGGCCAGCCAGTCGTTGTCTTGTAGCTGTTAATGGAGCAAGGCAAAGTAATTTGTTTGAAGTAAAGGACTATTTAATATACTGCATGTTATATAATCCTGATTTACTGTAAAGAACACAGTGTTTATCAATAGAGATGTATATTTGGGAAAATTGTACACTGTCTCGTTAGTACAGAATATATAACACTGTAAGAACGGGACGTTACTTTAAAAAGCATTGGAGGGAGAAGAAGAGAATAAAGGACAACACACCAGTGCAACAGACTGATTAAAAACCCTGGTAACCAAGTTTAAAAAGCAAGGTACTAGGCAGCCTAGCAGGGACATTCGTTTAGCTCTGCAAGTGTTTTGGGTCCAACTTGCACAGCTTGGATGCTGTCAGTGAAACATGCCCTGTTAATACCAGCAATTTGTTTTAATCTTGAGCTTAATTCATTAGGATACATTTGCATGCAGGATAGATGTGAAACTCAGACCCCCCAAAACTGCACATTTGGTGCAGGGTGATTTCCTACCTCATTGCAGAAATATATTTGATCATTTTCACTTCCTGCTTCCTGTCTGTAATGTTTTTAGAATACTAAAATAGAGTCGTGAGAGGTACCCAAATCTGAGATTCGATATCTCCGGCCCTTGATTACCCTACATGGACACCAAATTATTTGCAGCAGAACTTCCTGTTTCCAAGGATAACAACCTTTAGTTTCGAGCTTGTACGGTTCGGGAGATTAGACACGTTGCATATATTTAAAAAAATTTAATGATTGATATTCAAGACTTAATTTCCATTCTTCTAGCAGAAATATATTGTGCTTGCAGCAGTTACATTTTTAATTTCCAAAAAGTCATTTTTGAAATGCATTGAAAAATGTCAAATACCAGTGACAGCTTTTATTTTGTTTAAAGAACAGTAATGAAGCCTCGGATGCCCATTACTAATAAATATGACCTAAAACGTAATCTGATTTTCATGAAAGTAGATAAAGAGAACCTAAATAAATGAATTGGTTGACAATGAGGTTTGATGAGCATTCTTATTTATTTAAAGTTATCAAAGGCTGATTGTCACAACACGTTTGTGGAAGTTTACCATGGCACGAAAATATTAGCATCTTAGAAAAAGAGTTGTTGAGTAAGGAAATGTTACAAAACCATTTCTAAAGAGTTTGGACTCCACCAATCCACAGTCAGATTGTGTACAAATGGAGGACATTGAAGACAATTGTTACCCTCCCCAGGAGTGGTCAACAAGTTTACTTAAAGAGCCAGTTGTGTAATAGTCTGCGAGGTCACAAAGGAACCCAGGGTAACGTCTAAGCAAATGAAGGCATCTTTCACATTGGCAAATGTCAATATTTCTGAACATCTATGAACATCTATGGTGTGCATGGCAGGGTTGCAAGGAGAAAGCCACTCCGCTCCAAAAATAACATTGCTGCCTGTCTGCAGTTTGCTCAAGATCACATTTACAAGCCAGAAGGCCATTGGAAAAATGTTTGTTGACGAATGAGACCAGAATTGAACTTTTTGGTTTAAATCACATGCGTTATATTTGGCAAAAGAGAAACACTTAATTCCAGCATAAGAATCTTACTCCATTAGTAAAACATGGTGGTGGTAGTATCATGCTTTGGGCCTGTTTTACTGCATCTGGGCCAGGACGGCTTGGCATCATTGATGGAACACTGCATTCTGAACTATACCAGTGAAGGAAAACTTCAAAACATCTGTCTGTGAACTGAATCTTAAGTCCTTCTACCAAAGAATGGTTAAAGAAGAATAAAGTAAATGTTCTGGAATGGCCAAGTCAAAGACCTGACCTTAATACGATCAAAATGTTGTGGAAGGACTTGCAGTGAGCTTTTTATGTAAGGAAACCCACCATGCAAAAATGCATAATTTCCTCAATGAATAAATGACCAAGTATAATATTTTTGTCACATTTGTTTAACTAGGTTCTCTTTATATACTTTTAGGACTTGATGTGAAAATCTGATGATTTATGTAATATTTATGATGAAATATAGAAAATTGTAAAGGGTTCACAAACTTTTGAGCACCACTGTTTGCTCATGAAATATATTTGAGTTGAATTAAACAGCTACCGTATTATACTTGAAACACATTCCTTTTCGCCAAAGAGAATTCACATCCATAAATAAAAACTGACTGTGTTGTGGTGACACTTAGTTTAGCCGATGTTTGTAGTAGCATAGAACTGCAGACCGGGTGTGGTGTGACATATTGGGGTTTAGCTGGGCCCTGGGCGCTAGGCAACAGGATGGTGTGGTGGAGAGGACAGACAAGTGGCCGTTGGGCGTAGTTGGGCGAGTAAAACCTTTACACAGAGGAGATGTTTCATGGAGCAGACCACTGGAAGAGCAGTGTATTGAGTGTTGAGTGTGAGTTGAGTGTCCAGAGTGTGTTGAGTGTGTGTGGGTGCTGAGCTGACCTTTGCGTACAAAGCTGCTATCCTGATTTGAACCTACTGTGACATGGCTTCTCTTACTCAAATCACAAAATCACTGAGAAATAGCCGGTCTGTTAGTTTAAACATCCACCAAATCATCATGTATGTAAAAGAGGTGTACAGTAAATAATTAGTGTTAAAGGTACTTTTACTAGAATCCGAGCCGTAACAATTGAACTACTTTCTCTTTCTTGCTGACCAGCTTACAAACGATGTAAAATCTATTCCGTCAAATTTTAAACATCCAATAAACTATGTATATGGGATAAGGATTCCATATACTATGCAGTGCTTTGTAAATTAAAAAACAGCCTAAAATGTATTAATTACTTATGGACCGGTGCATGCATGTTGGAAAAACTCTGTGGTAACACAAATCATCATGTCCTCATCAGAATTCCTTTTCAAATGGCTAAATATGCCCTGCATAATGTAGAAAATAATTGTCTTATCTAAACTGCCTTTTACAATTTTTAAAAGATCATGAAATAAATGTTCTACAGATTTTGAAAGTGGCTCACTGAAAGAAAATATTTTTGATTTCACTCCACGGAATTCTACACAGAATTTAAAGCTAAGGTTTCATCCTCTAAAAATGGCCTCTCCTACAGTATGAAAAATATAGGAGAATATCTGTACAGTGCTTTGATTCCCACTCTTGTAACAGGATTAGCCTGAGATGGTGGATCTTTAAAAGAATGAAACTGGAACCTTTCTTACTTTGAACTGACACATACTTCCAGCAACAGAGAATACACTGCATTATGGAAATCCAAGCTTTGCCCAATTATTTTCTTTACAGCCGTCTGGAAATGCGTGCATAAAATTAGCATCCCATGTCATAAAGGAGTCATAGCTCAGAAGGGCTAACAGATCAAAGACAAATAAAGTGTAATATTTCAGTTCTCAAACTTCTACCCTTAATTCTATGCTCAGTGGGTAGGGAGTCAGACTTGTAGTCAGAAGGTTGCCAGTTCGATTCCCGACTGAGACAAAATGTTGTTGTGTCCTTGGGCAAGACACTTTACCCTAATTGCTCCCAGGTCGTTGCTGTAAATAAGAAATTGTTCTTAGTCAACTTACCTGGTTAAAAAAAGGTTAAATAAAAAAATTTAAAAAATCTTGGTTGTGGATGTGATGATTTTAGACGAGAGGGAGGAGTAATCTAGCTAGTTAACTGGTATTAATTGGGATGCTAACGTTGGCTAATAAAAAACAGTATTAAAACAAAATGTAAAACAAAATGTAATGTTACTAGTAAAACTGAACAACTCCTTTGAGTGTCTTGTCGTACAACCGAACGCTATAGCCACGCCCTAAACGCCCCTTTGCTTTTTTTAGCCGGTTTTAAAATAATGAGACCATAATTCAAAAATGAGCCTCATTATGTATTGCAGAAGGCTTAAATCTAGCGATTGAGACCATATACTCATTATGAAAACCAAGATCTTGCAACCAGACGTATCGCCCCCAGCTGGAATTCAGATAGAATGCAGGTTTAAGGCACTTTCGCATTTGCGTCACTTTGCCAAACCGGATGCTCGCCCTATGTGTTTACTTGAATCAATATCTCAGGGCTTTAGTACAGTATAGAAGTCCCTATGGCAGGGTTTCGCAAACAAAAGTCATTGGAATGTGATGCCAATACAGAGTAGATAAACGTTTTTATAACTGACGGTAGGTGGCAGACTGATTTTTTTGTCATGGGGCAGTACCACAGACATCCTTAGACGCCAGGATTAGCCAGTGTCATTAGCCCTGTGGATGATGTATAACATAGCTTTCAGCATCCAGGCTTGTTTGAATCTGATTCCTTCTTATTACTAGCAGAAGAGGAGAGGTTTAAAAACAGAAATCCACTTTTCAATACTCTGAATTTGACTATGACATTGTAATGCTACTTGCTGTGGCACTGCCTGGTTTAGTGTTTTGGTTCATAGATGTACGTAGATCTGTAAACATTCAGGAAGTGTGCCTCAGTGTGCGAATGACCTCAGCTGATGTTTTATTGATTTTAACACAACCTGAGATGGGCCTGTAGAATACTGGAATTGCAAAGCTTTTTAATGTTTTTTTTAATAATATAAAGTGACATTTACTATGGCTATTTTTGATCTGGCAGCTGCGGCTGTGCATGTACCTGTCTCAAGACATTTATATCACTCAGAGTGCAAGTGCTTATACTCAGTAACAAAAATTCAAAGCCACCACTCAATAAGAGAAAAGGATGGGACAAACTCAAAACATATTTCTATCAAAATATGTAACAGACAAAATCACATTTCTAATTAGCAATAATTTTTTTTGCTTATTGTCCTCAATGCTAGTGTATTTTACATTTTTTATGAAGTAAACGACAGAAATGATACCAGCATTTGTAATTACTGCTACTAAACTATTATTACAGTAGAAATGCCTCCAGTGTTTACACAGTATAGTGTTGGTTCCCTTCAAAGAACCCAGTATTCCTGTTTCTCTATGCTAAATGTGTCTCAGTGTTGGACTACAGCCCTGCTTTATTGATGAGGATGATGTAGCCTGGACACTTGGGGATAGCTGTTAGTTCAGCTCCAGTTCCTTAGCAGGCAAACACACACTTCTGTGCCCTACATAACATCCTGAAAATATGCGGACAGGTTTGTATCTGGAAATCCAATCCCTTAGTAACAACACACACTTGCATGGCTTTAAAGTTTCTAACATTTTTAAGCTGCATTGTGCATATTCAAACTATTTTTTGTTCATTGCATTCATTCGGAAATCACACATTTCAATTTAGATATGGATCTATATTCCATGCACACCTGCTCATTTCCAGTGATATTCATAATACTCAGTCCTTTAGTACTGTATATACTGTATTACGATTCTTCAGTGTAAAATTGTGCTCACTCTCTTTGCGTTTCCTTCATTGTGTGTTGTTTTATTGTCTATATATATTTGGTAATGTTTTGTATATTGACTTACAAGTCCTGATGAAATCATTCTCCTTACAATCCAATTGTCTTGTTGACATCACCAGCCCCCTAATAATGTGACATGAATATGTGCCGTCTCTGCACTGGGGCACTTTTCACTTTGATAAGCCGACCAATCAATTACAAACTACGGTTGAGTGCCTTGCTAAAGGGCAAAACTATAGAATATTTACCTCTACTTCAGGATTTGAACCAGCATCATTTTGACTGGTAAATCAATGCTGTAACTAGCCTTCTGGTCACCATCCTGTATCATGTTTGTTTCTGCAGGGCTCTGTTTGACTATGACAGAACAAAGGACTCGGGGCTACCCAGTCAGGGACTGAACTTCCACTTTGGAGACATCCTCCACGTGCTGAACGCCTCAGATGATGAGTGGTGGCAGGCTCGCCACGTGAACCAAGAGGTGGAGCTGGAGGAGGTTGGAGTTATACCCAGCAGAAGGAGGTGAGGAGTCCAGGGACAGCACCTCATCTTATACACTGCTTACTGGCACAGATGTTGGGATGGGCTTTTGGGGGCTTTTCAGGGCTTTTCACATTTTTTTCCCTGGGGACTATACCTTGTTTTAGGAGATAGCACAGTTCAGGAGATTCTCTAATTCTGTTTAAAATAACATTTCTTGTTCAGTGGTTGTGCGACTTTAAAAGATTGTTTTGCATGTCAAACAGTGTGAGTTGGCATAGAAAGCTTAAACAGTGTTTGAAAGCAGCTTTTTCACTTTAGACTTGAGAGTTCTTCATCCTGTCTCTCACTTCTCTGCTCTTTCTATTACACACACACACATGCATGCCCCCCCCCCCCCACACACACACACACACACACACGTGCGTGCGCACATGTGCTCACACACACACTGTGAAGTGTCAACTCTGTAGCCCCACCTCGCTGTTAGCTGACTGAGCGTTGAGGAAGAGATGATAATTGACTTCTCACCTCATTGTGTTTCATCCGTCACCTTGAAAGCTAGAAATGTTAAAATGGTGGCAGCGGCAACAGCAACCATGTGTTTTGTAGGAAGTTGTGTTTCGTTGGAGTAGGAGTTTGTCTTGTCAAGCATGAGTCATTGTAATGATGAGGCCACCAGGATTTTCAAATTACACGTTATGGTTGCGGTGTAATAACCTATTTTTTTTCAAGCCATGGCAGTATTAAAATGTTTCTGGTGTTTTCTAAATAAGATGTACTTTATATTGCCTGACAAAAGGAATTAAACCCTGTATCAGCCATTGAACATATGCTTTAAAAAGTAGCTGTGGCAGCAGTTAACCCAACTGAAGGCTTAAACGAAAGCTTAATTGGAGACCAGAAGACTGTGTTCGCTTCTCTTATTTACAGTACAGGTCAGACCAGAAGACTGAGTTAGCTTCTTTATTTACAGTACAGGTCAGACCAGAAGACTGAGTTACCTTGTCTTGTCTACAAACCAGAAGAAGATTAAAAGGGACATTTTGACATTTAGATCTGTAAATAATTTTTTTTATATTTAAGTGTGTTTTCGGTAGTAATTGTTAAGGAAATTATACTCTTATTCTATTGTTTATTGTCTAATGTTGTTCACTAGATAAAATATATATATCGGGGTCTCTTTTGTAATGAATGAAAATGTAGGAGATACAGTACGTTATTGCCTTCAATAAATTAATTTATTTTGGTTCTTATGCTCTGTACAGTGTTTTTGCCTACCACACTTTCTTTTATAATAAGAGGCAAATTGAAAGGTTACCCTTAAGGCAACTGTTTATCCATCTGGTCGTCAACCTCAGCAGCTCACTAAGGAAGTGACAGGGATCGAACCGTTATGAGTCTTAACACACTCAGTCACCTGTCTGAATAGCTGGCTTGTTTCAAGGTTGATTATGTTGCATGTTTCAATTAGTGATCCAGGGTGTATGTCTCACTCCTCTCTCCTTCTATTTCCTGTTTTCTCTCTGTTTTCTCCTGCAGGGTCGAGAAAAAAGAGAGAGCAAGGTTAAAGACGGTCAAATTCAACGCTCGCTCTCAAGGGGTGAGTGTCATGTGACCCATTGAAGACCTTTGCTACAGTATATGTGCTGTTATGGAGGTCTCACAAAGGCTGTTGAGACAGGATTCACCACAATGCTTTTGGTTTAATGAAATATATTGACACAAAATTAGGAAAGAGGCTGTTAGTTCTTAGCCACTGGCTTGGTTTTGTCAGGTCATAGTCTCTGTCTTTATACATCAGAGGGTGTCTACAGGCACTGTGCTAACTGTCTGTGTCTTGATCAATCGGATCTCAAGCCAGACACGATGCGTAATGCTAACGGCCCTACTTTCTTCCACTTGCTTGTTTAGCAGGCGTGATAACATCGCTTCTGACAGAAACGCAACAATGTGTGACTGAATGTAGAAGCCGTCAGCTAAACATTCGAAATACATGCAGTGATAACACAACACTCAACCCAGGCTAAATGCATGCAGTGATAACACAACACTCAACCCAGGCTTAATGCATGCAGTGATAACACAACACTTAACCCAGGCTAAATGCATGCAGTGATAACACAACACTCAACCCAGGCTAAATGCATGCAGTGATAACACAACACTCAACCCAGGCTAAATGAAGACCAAAACAGCAGAATAGTTTTGTACATATCAACATAGTTGTAGCAGAAATGCAAACTAGCGTTCAAAGGTTTGGGGTCACCCAAAATGTCTTTTGATAGAAATGTGGCATTACATTGATAAGAAATGATCATGAAAACATGATTAATTACAGATGAGCTAAAATATTTCATCATTAGGACACTAAAATAATGTCTGTTTAAAATGTGGCTTTGCTGTTGTACCCTGTTGTCTAGCCATCACAATTTGGCCCTTGTCAAAGTCACAAAAATCCCGGGGGTCCACGTGGCGTAGTAAGCTAAGTCGCTGCTTTGCACAGCATTCTGCGTCATCATAGTCACGGGTTTGAGCCTGACTATGGGTTCTCTGACTTTCCCCAGACCTCCTGCATGAGACAGCGCAAATTGGCGCTGCCCGGGATTTGGGTTTGATATATCATATTATCTGTCCTGCCACATCACTATCCAATAACTCCTTGTGTCCAGATTGGGTGATTCTGGGTTCAAAAGCAGAAGTATAGTTGGTGAACGTAATCATCCCATGTATGATCTGACTAAAGTCTTTCTTGTTGGATTGCAGTGTGAAAACAATCGGCCACTGGGTGACATGTGGTTGGATGAAGCATGTGCTCACACTTTGCCATCCTAAAGATCTGTACAAGGAGTTGTGGAGCTGCCAGCAAGGCAGGATTAGAGGGAATTGGGAGGGGAGAAAAATGGGGGAAAATCATAAAATGAATAGTAATAAAATTTATAAAAGTCACTCAAATCCTTACGCTTGCCCTTTTTGAAGAAGGAAAAATAAGGATTTGATGAATTAAGGTATACATTTCAATCAAAAACATGCAGATTTCTAGGTGACCCCAAACTTTTGAACGCTAGTGTATAGAAATATATTTTAGAACAGAACTTGATATTCAGGGAGATTTCAAGTTAGAATTCTGTTTAATTATTTTTTAAAGCATTTTCTTCCAGTATGAATATTTATCCACATGACCAAAATGAATAGACTGTTAATTTTTTATGAACTCATCTGTTACTGTCGTAGGCTGTCTGTTTGAGGCTATAGTTAACAGCATGTCTACTGTCACCACTGCCCAGTTCTCCTAGCTACAATGCTCTTGATTGAGTTTAACATTTGTCATTGGGACTCAGAGAACCTTCCAGACAAGTGTTCTGTAAAGGTAGCTTCCAACCGCCCACTCAGATCCTACAGTCTACACTAATTTGGTCCAGACCATAGAAATGGAATGGATAGAAAGGACATATCAATTCAAATCAATGTAGCAGAATGGTAAGAGCGGCAGCCATTTTTACGTGTACCATTCCATTGCAAAGATCTAGCGGCCTACTCCCGCATTAAACCAATTTTGGTGTTGTCACCGTGACCACTAACAACAATCGCCATTTTGTTGTGTACTAATCAACTGACCACGCCAAACAGTTCAATGGCCTTTCTATCCATTCTATTTCTATGGTCCAGACTTATTCAAAAAGCCAAGAGGATCCTAGATCAGCACACGTCATTGTGAATAGTGGCCTAGACAATGCTACTGTCACATCATGTTGTTAACCTGGCCACAAATGAGCCAATCAATATATGTACTACTTCCATAAAACATAGTACTTAAAGCATTATTTTGTATACCACAATGTTGATGTGGTTCCTGAGATTTCTTGGTACTAGGTTTTGCATTAGAATAGCCTAAATAGACCTTGGGTTCGATATACCTGAGAACCTGCACAGAGCTGCATCAGTAGAATATGGATGTCATCTGATCCTGACACAACTACCAGAGCATGATCTATGCATGGGGGGCCATATGAAAGGCCTGATATACGCTTGCCATTGAAGTTACTGCTTCCACTACCCTCACCAACCACACTTCTTTCATTTCTACTTCTCATGCATTCTCTCCTTTCTTTGTTGTTTGTTGATCCGGGTCTTAAATGAGTTGGTTGTTGAATTTTGAGCTGCCAACTGAACTAGTTTTCTCTTTCAGTGACCAGCCTACTGTAAAAACTGTATTTCTTGATATTTTAAAATTTAAAAGATTCATATGGGATAATGATTTTATACACTATGCATTGCTTTGTTACACACAATATCACAGCATAAATTGCATCATTTATATAAAATAGAGAGCAGCACATGCCCATTGACAATCATGTATTCAGTTCAATTCCTGTTCAAATGCAAAAAATCGGTAATCTCTTTTTCATTTTTGGAAAATATCAATAAATATAGGTTTACTGTTTTTGTAAGCTGGTCACCGAAAGAGAAGGTAGTTGGGTTCTCAGGGCGTAAAATTCTATAAATAACACTTTTACAATCCCTTTGCAGTCTATGTATTTCTTTTCAAAATCATCACTATATTATTTCTGATATTTAATATAAGAAATGTTCTGATGATTCTTCTGAGCCTCCATTGGCCATTAAAATGCCTGAATGTGCAGGATTCCAGGCCTACATACATTATGCCCATTTGCATAAGTAAACTTAGCAGCAGGGATATACATTCTGGTAAAAGCGGTTTCTTTTCTAGCACATCTTGAAATAATTTTCTTCCTCTGGATTTTATTCTTGATTTTACGCGGTTAGAACTTTTAAGATTACGACCCTTTACTAAGGGTATTACTCTCAATAACACACAACATATGTACTGTTTTCACTAGCTTGTTATGTATTTTTTAATAGGTATGTTAGCTCACCAAGGGATTTTCTTTTATTTTCTCCCTCAGAGTTAATATATCTATCACTGGTCTTTTATAATCAGATCACATTAAATCTGAAGGTATGCTTAACATGCCATCTAAGCCAAACAGACTGTACTTCCTGAAATTCCATTTACATACCTCGTACCCCAAAAGGGTATTGTCACGTAAATGTTGTTTGAACTCCATACCACGTGAAAATGCGAATATTTTTTTTATATGTGGACTGCGCTGGGTATAGTCTTTTTGAATAATGCAGATAAAAGCTATTGATCAGTTATTGTGATGAAGGGTTCTTCCTTTGATAAATATGAGCTTTAAAATCATCCTTTTTCCTGCTGAACTCCTTTGCATGCCAAGGCATGTTATTGGGCTTGTGTTTAATAGTGATGAGCAAACAAACCTTCATTGCTGTTCTTCTAGCAGCAAAATATGCTGGCAGCGTTCAGGATTTTTTTCTTTTTCAAAATAATGGACATTTTTGGAATGCCTTGCAAATGTGTTAATTTTCAATGTGGCTTTTATTTAGAAAAATAAATCTGAATTAATGCTGCCAGCATTATATTCTGCTGCTAGAAGAACAGCAGTGAAGATTTGTTTGCCCATCACTAGTGTTTAAGGCAACATATTGATTGTTAAGGATTTGGGCTTTCAACCTTTATCAAGTCTTTTTCCTGCTCTGCTTTGAATAATTATGGGATGTTTTTTTCATATTTTCAATTAATTTGGTCAGATGTTTGATAGCATACATTTCATTTACTGAGCTGTCTCAGTAGCCATTACAGTAAAACTTTTTTATTAGGTTCTACATTTACTACGCTCTAATTCATTCAGATTAAGTTAAACTTGTGTTGTCTGAAGCTACAGTTGTACCTAATTTATTATAAATTAAAATCATGGAAATTGTCAGCAGTGCCTAAACCTTTGCATACGACTGTATACGATCAATTTGACTGAAATGTCTGTACTCGACATTCAGAATAACCAGATTTTTTATGACACCCTATTGTCATGGGTGTGTATTTCATCTAAGATGGCTACCGAGTCTAGCTCAGTTGGGCTGTTGGTTACTGTCCTGGGTTCACTGTTTCACACCAATATTAGACACCTCCCTCCATCTATTCCTTTATTGTTTCCCCTCTTCATCCCTCCCTTTCTTCCCCAGCAGTCATTTAATGACAAGCGTAAAAAGAACCTATTTTCCAGAAAGTTCCCTTTCTCCAACAAGATCAAGGAGCCCAGAGAGTTGGAAACCAGTGATGTTGACCGTAAGTAAAGAGAGGTTGGCGCACAGATGCTAGAACAGTAGGTCAGGGCAGCCTCACGCTCAGGACATACAGGTACCGCCAGACACAGCCAATAGCGCTGCTGCAGCTAACCCGGAGCCAACATGCTTTGGACTGTAGCTAGAGACTTAAGCTGGGTCCCTAGCTCTAACCAAACATGGATGATTCACTACTCTAAATCAGAGCTTCATGGAAGGATTCTTGTATGGACTTAGCCTGCATTTCTGGTAGCTTTGAGCATTTCTCATTGGTTTACCAGTCGGTGGGTTTTTAGTTTTGGGGTTCAGTGCAGCGCTCTGGTTGTGTATGACGGTCAGTCAGCGTGTTGTGATCCAGTAATGAATGTGTTTCTTGTGGTTGTGTCTCCTGTTTTGCTTTGCTCTCTGACGACTGCTTCACAGGAGCCTGATGACAAAGGAATGAGTAAGTCACACAGCCATGACGCTCAGCTACGACTCCATCAGCCAACCTGTCATCCAAGCCTGAGCCATAACATTAACAGCCCTACGTTCATCCATTGGTTTTACTGCTTTCATTTGTCAAAGCCCCCTGATAGTCATTAGATTAGTCTGACTACTCAAAAAGAATTTGTATTTTGATTCCCTTCACAGAACAAACACACTTAGTCCATGTATGACTACCTAGCGCAGCACAGATATGTCTAAGAGGTTGTTAGGTTAGTCTCTGGACACTGGGTTACAATAGCAGGACATTAGGGCAGGGTCGTTAGCTAGACAACACAACAATACTAATACCACCAGCTCACTGAATCATATGCCGAGGTGATCAATGGGGAATCATGTGTAGGTATCTTACTGCACTGGGTTTTGTGTTGCACATGGAACAGGCGTCTTTTGCATTGTTACAGCAGGGTCCTCAGAGAGTATGGTAGGTATGTGTTTCTCCTAACTCAGCACAGAAAGGCCCATTTAGAGACAGCCAGTAGAGTCTGGAGGATAATGGAGGGTAATATATGGGGAATAATAGCCAACTGCGGCATGGGCCAGGACACTTAATGCTGATGTTCTGTGTGCGTTCCTCATGGGTCATTTCACTGCCTGAATCACCTTGGTGCCGGGGATGTTTCCTCTTGAATATGACCCGTCCCCTTATCTGTGCTAACAACCTTCAGGAGTCTTGGATGTTGTGCTGTTATGGTTTCCACCATTATTTTAAAAATGTAGTTCAAAACAAATCCAAGGTCACCATTAGCAAGAAAAAGCTGAAAACACTGACATGGTTTTACAGTCTTCAACCTTGACGTGGCCCTGCCCCCGATGAGATTCAATTGGACGATTTGCTGTGATCTCATTTGAGGATGGTCTTACAGACAGTAATGCTGCATTTTACTAAACCATGCCTTTAGAAGGCACGGCACCCACACTTCCATCTCCTAAAGGTTCCAAGCACTGCCCCCTCCTGGTGATCAAGTGTATGTCTGTCTTCATTTGGTGACCTTGTTTTACATGAATTAACTCCATAGATGTCATTGGGTGTATCTGTGTATCCTGTGGTGCTGACAATCCCTCTGTTATCTTTTCAGAGCATGTAACCTCTAACGCCAGCGATAGTGAAAGTAGTTACCGTAAGTCCTAGTGACCTTCCCTCTGTCTAGCCCTGCATGTGTTCTCCAGGCTGGTGTTTAACTTGGTCTGTGGTCATCTTCTTTTCTGGTTCTTCTTCCACTTGTACATCATTATTGTTTGGCCTGAGCAGCATTACTTGAGAAAGTCATAGTCCCCAAGTTACAGTATGTCAAGGCTGAATGTTAAAATTGCAGATATTAGGACATTGGTTCTGGGACGCTGAGGGTTCATGGCCCGTCCACAGAGGGTTACTTTGAGGGCACTCCATGTATAGCTAAATATACCACATGTAGTGGAAAAGTCTATACTATAGAGATAACACAATGTGAGGCTTTATCTGTATGTTTTTGTGTGACAAGAAGAAAGTGCCAATCGGCTGTCATGTATTTGGCCATATGTCTAATACTTCCATTTCACAAGTGTGTGTTCTGCTTTCTGAACTGTAATCAAATACTTTTAGGCAAAGCAAATGTGACTAAACATATTCATAAGCTTCACAGCATTTATACACTCACCTTCACACTTCATTAAGTACACCTCGCTAGTACCAGGTTGGATCACTTTTGCCTTCAGAACTACCTTAACTCTTTGTGACAGATTCAAGGTGCTGAAAACATTCCTCTGAGATTTTGGTCCATATTGACATAATTGCATTACGCAGTTCAAGCAGGTTTGTCAGCTGCACATCCGTGCACATCGATGCGAATCTCCCACCGCATCTCAAAGGTGCTCGATTGGATTCTACCTGGTGACTGTGGCGTAAATTTGAGTACATTGAACTCATTGTCATGTTCAAGAAACCAGTTTGAGATGATGTGAGCTTTGTGAAATGGCTCGTTATCCTGTAGGAAGGAGCTATTAGAAGATGGGTACACTGTGGTCGTAAATGGATGGATATGGTCAGCAACAATACTCAGTAGGCTGTGACATTTAAACAATTTGCAAGTAGTACTAAGGGGCCCAAAGTGTGCCAAGAAAAGATCCACAACAGCATTGCACCACCACCAGCCTGAACTGTTGATACAAGGCAGGATGGAACACCGTTTTCATGTTGTTTATACCAAATGTTGACCATACCATCTCAATGTCGCATCCGAAAACAAGACACATCAGGCAAGGCAACGTTTTTCCAATGTTCTATTGTCCAATTGTGGATGGCCCGTCCAAATTGTAGCCTTAGTTTCTCTTTCTTAGCTGACATGATGTCACCCGGTGTGGTCTTCTGCTCCTGTAGCCCATCTGATTCAAGGTCGACATGTTGTCGATTCAGAGATGCTCTTCTGCAGACCTTGGTTGTAACGAGTGGTTATTTGAGTGACTGTTGCCTTTCTATCAGCTCAAACCAGTCAACAAGGCAATTTCGCCCAGAGAACTGCCACTCACTTGATACTTTCTCTTTTTTTAACCGTTTTCTAAAAATCCTACAGGTTGTGCGGGAAAATCCCAGTAGATCAGAACTTTCTGAAATACTCAAACCAGCCCTTTTGGCTCCAATGTTCAAAGACATTAAGATCACCTTTCTTCCCCATTCTGATGCTTGGTTTGAACATCAGCACATCATCTTGACCATGGCTGCGTCTCAATACGCAAAGTATGCATACTAAATAGTATGCCAGACTACGATTAGTATGTCCCAAACCATAGTACGCAAAAATAGTATGTCAGCAGTCCCCGGATGGTCTACTATTTCCGGGGGATTTTCGAAGTATGCAACCCTGCATGCTTTTTGGCCTGATATAGCCCACAATCCGTTGCGACACAAAATAG